>JAUUDZ010020474.1:0-11290 GCA_032361705.1 Panulirus versicolor | reverse complement strand
TCTCTCTCTCTCTCTCTCTCTCTCTCTCTCTCTCTCTCTCTCTCTCTCTCTCTCTCTCTCTCTCTCTCCACCTCTCACGAACTTGTCTTTCTTTGTCAATGTTCCTCGAGCCTTCTCGAACGAACATGTGCCTCTCCGAACCTGTTTACTGTATTTCATGTTTGAAACCATATTGTTCTCTTTCACTGTCATTCATCCTTTTTCTTTCCTAATCCCCCTTTACTAATCTTTAATGTTTATTACATTTTCTTATTCATTCAGTTCCAGTCATTCTTGAAAAAAAAGAGAGAAAAGCCTGCTATCCATCTTTTTCTTCAAAACTTTATGTCATCATCAACCATCCGCTTATCTTCTCTCATCTCACTGTTCCTCTCCTCCCACGTCTCGTTCTTACAGCTCCACACACTGTGTCAACCTCCTACCATCAAGCCCTTGTGGTGTCTCAACATCGTTTTCGTCATTATCCTCCAACTTTTCCTAGAAGTTCAGTTTAACACGCTTTAATCCTCCTTGCAATTTTCTTCACATTCTTAAGCTTAGTCTGTGACAAAATCCTATAAAGATCTTACTCTCTTATAACCTGATATGCCCTCACCTAAACTCCTCACAGACCTGACCATTATTGTCTTCAGATTCCCTCTGAAGTTCACCCTCAACCTGCTTTGATCGTGTTGCAAGACGTGATGAAGACGATTCCAGTCATATATTCATTCTGTTGCAGTTGGCTCTTGTAACTACAGTCCTTCAGCTCACATGTTTGTACTTCAGCTGCCTTTTTAAACCACTCATTACTCGTCAAATGGCCCATGTTTTCACTCGCTGAACTACCCACCTGTTTCACTTAAAAGGATTAGCCTCAAAAGTTTCACTCAACAGTAGACCATCCTTACGACTTCTCCACCTTTGTCATACACTCATTTCACTCAAATCACTTTTCCATAGATCATCTACCATCTATATACGTCTATGATCTTCGTGTCTTCATCTCAGCCAGACGACGATGTTTGGTGGACTGTGGCCATCAAAGATGCCTCACAAGCCTCACAAATGCACCTCCAGTGGAAGCATACAGTTGCAGTGGTGGCTGGCGTGACCAGCCCTGGGTAATGGAGAAACGTCCACTAACAATGTTTTCTTTTCAAAATTATAACCGTTTCAAGCATTAATGGAGAGATTAAAGAAAACGTAATCCATATCTCCTATCTCTACTGTATGACGTCACAACATAATCCCACATGAAACTTCATCTGCCAATGTTGTTCAGAACTGGAAAATAACTGGAACAATCATAGTAACATTCCTCAGTTTATTTCCTGTTCTTTCTTTATTTTCCTGACTGTCTGTCTGTCTGTCTGTCTGTCTGTCAGCCTCTCCCTCAGCATATATTGTATAATTTTTTTTTCTGCTCGTTTTAACTTTGCCACTAACTTCATGGGGGCAAGAGTGTCTGTTTATGGTACATACACCCCTTGCCTTGTCTTCTCGTGTGTGTGTGTGTGTGTGTGTGTGTGTGTGTGTGTGTGTTTAATTGCCTGTTTGGATTGTACAGGGATGGAGTTATACACTCGTGGGTCTCCGTTACCTAAACGTCTGTACAGTTATACATTACTTTTGTATGATGTCCACATTTATAATCTTATAATTCAGTTTATTCCATTCATCTTCATCCTTCAAAAGCAAACTTCTATAATTTTGTTTGTTTGCGTTTCTTTAAGTGCGACGACCAAATCAGAGAAGCACATTCTAGTTTTGGTTTTATATAAGGTATAAAAAGTTTGGTGAATGCTTTCTCATTCATGTACTCGCATGTCATTCTAATAACTATAATTGTCAGTAGAAAATATTCCTTTATAATTCTCCTGTGTGTGTGTGTGTCTTTGTGTGTGTGTGTGTTTTTCTTACCTATTCGTACTATATGGCGAGCGAGTTCTACATTCGTGTGTGCGTGTGTCATTATTTACTATTTTTGTGTTACAGGGAGTGGTTCTTACACTCCTGTTGCCCGTCTCATGGTTTTGTATTTGTATTGTGTCTATACTCTTATGTGTACACACACACACACACACACACACATCACTGAATGATAGATCGGTCTCATTTACGAGTGTGGTCTGCTAGGCAACAGAAAATATGATTAGAAAGCAAATGGAGGACTTTTTACGGAGGAAAACTTACCTAAGTGAGAGAAAGGTGGTCACATGTCATAAATCTCTTCGATTTCTACAAGAGAGTGAGCTCTGGTGTGGACAAAAGGGATAACTGGGTGCATTGTTTGTTTCTGGAATGATAGAAAGAATCTGACACTGTACCGCATAGCTGGGTGATGAAGAAGCCGAACCACGAAGCTAGAATAAGGATGAAACTTCTTCAGTAGCTAGAAGATTATCACAGTGAAAAGGAACGATCAGATGACCATAATTGTTGCTTTCTTCAGCACCTGCCCAATTAGTTATTCGTACTTCTTTAAGTGTCGTGACCAAAGAGACAAATTCTAGTGTTTGGCCTTACATACAATGTTAAAATTTTGCTGAATACTTTCTTATCATATGCTTACCTGCGATTCTGATACCTGCCAGCAGACCGTTTATTTCCTCATAACTCTCCTAAGGTGGGGCTCTGGTGACAGGTTAGGTATAATGTCGACCACCAACTCCCCTGCCATGCAGATTCCTGTAGTTTATTCCTGCTAAATGATATTCACAATGAGGCTTTTCACTATGTTCCCTCATTATTACCTTACAATCACTCGAGCTGCATTCAATCAATCATGTATCAGATCAATTTAGGATGTTTGTTTAGGTCTTCTTGTGGGTTGATGCAATCCTCGTCACTTCTTACTTCCCCCATAACCTTGTCATCATCAGCATCATCGTCTGGCTAGTGAAATACATAGACCAAAAGAAAATGACTTAAGACCAATCCCCTGCGGTACACCATTGCTGACCCCAAGGTCATTTCGAGAAGGCTGCGATGACACGCATTCCTTGTTCCATTCCATTAAAGTAATTATCTCTCAATTGAAGGAGTCCTCCCCTTACTCATGTCTGAATATCCAATTTCTGTTTTTATCCAGCCTCCGGTGTGGTACAGCGTCAAATGCTTTCTAGTCTAAATACAAACAATCACTCATCTTTCCCTCTTGCTTAACACGGAGCTCACTCTCTTAAACAAGTTTAAGCAGTTTGTTGACCATGATCCTACCCTAGAATCCATGTTGTCTCCCCCTATGGTGGTGTCTCCTTTGAAAGTAGTCATCTATTTGATTTCTGATTATCTTTTCCATTATCTCTTCTTCAGCGCACATGGAGGAACTTCATCAGGACCATGGGTCTTACATGGACCAAGGTGTTCTGTACTAGTCTGCATATGTACTTCTGGTTATTTCAGTTCTTTCAAAGACCTCTTCTCCATTCTAACTCAGTGGTATTTGGGTTTTAGTGTCTTCACTGTGACAACCCTTAAACCTGTTATTCAGCTCCTCACTTAACTTAGTATCATCGGTAGAACTCTTGTTTGAGTCACTCAAACTATTAATCTACTTTTGGTGAACTTCATGCAAAAGTTCTGGATTATCTCCTATCTTGTTCACAATATCTTTTTGTACAGTTACTCTGTTTCTTCTTTCTTATCCTGATATATTCATTCCTTGTTCTCTTATGCCTCTCAAATGCTGACTGGCTGTAGTGCTGTCTGAATCTCCACAGTGTATGCCTAGGCTCTTTCGCTCTTTGGCGTCTTGTACTGATCCATACCTCCCTCTTTTGCTACCTTATGTCTGTAGTGGAAGGGAAATGTACCGTGTTCCTCTTCACTCACTACAAATTTGACACAACTTTCCATATGAATTATCTACATCATGATAACAGAACTCCAGTTCCTGGTTTATGTTTCTAGGAAAATTCTTAAGTTCAGTTCAGTTTCCTCGATAACTTTTCGTCTTTAAGTCTGGTTCTCGCTCAGATTGTTCTGTCTTCATTTAACCCATACTCACACTCAAGCATTACATGATCCCGTTTTCGAAATTGTGTATCAATTCTTAAATCTTCATGTTCCATGCTGCTGTGTGAGAAAAAGAGATCTAGTAATAATGGTAAATCAACCCCTTTGATTCGAGCGTAGTATCATATGCTGATACAGGAAAGTTTCCTGTATACACTCTAAGAACTTGTGTCTCCTGAGAATCTAAGTTCTCCAAGACTATCTCGGTATAACTGAATTCCCCCATTATCAAAACTTTCCCATCTCTGAGGGGCGCGTGTCTCACTTCTTCATCATGTACAGTCCTGGTATATTTGCTCTGGCTCATTAGAATTTTAGAAGTGTTATGATTCATCAGCTCCAGTATGAATTTTTTTTTCTCCTAATCTTCCCCTTTATGTGATGAGGATGGGGCATCTACCAGTATTCACTGATACTCACAGATACTCTTCTGACTGTAGGCCTCCTGTGGAGTCGTCTTCTGTCAGTTCCTCGTCTATACTCAAGACTATACTCTATTACGAGTTTAAATTCGTCTCGTCCTTATCATCCTGTATCCCTCTAGACAGACTAGGTTACTCCAGATAGACTGGGTCACTCCAGATAGATTGGGTTACCCCAGATAGACTGGGTCACCCCAGACAGACTGGGTCAATCCAGATAGACTAGGTCAGATCTTATCTCGTTTGTGAGTTTGGTCTCCATTACTTCAACAATATCAGATTTGTTTGGCCTAATTCGACCTTTCAACTCCAGCTCTATTTCACTTACTACTAGTCCATCAGTATTTGAGAAAAAAATGTTTCAGTCTGACGTTCTCATCACTTAATATTCCTGACCTCTCTGAAGTAGATACGGGTTTTTTCTGCCCTGAAACCTCTTTTCATGTCTCTCATTTTTTGCTGTCAATCTGTATTCTTCAGTTCTCTCCATTTCTCTTTCCTTTGTCCACCACCTCTGGTGAATATCTTCATTGAATTCCTCCTTGTTTGACCGCTTCTTAGCCTGCTTAAGTAAATCCCAGGCTGCTTAACTCTATATTGAATGTAGTCATTACTGGTCGTTCCCTTACATATTCTATATTATCTCCCTATTCTCTTTGTTCTCTTATCCCAAACATTGCATTTTGCAGATCTGTAGCCTTCAGGAGTCTTTTAATCAACATTTCATCCTTTTTTCCAGGCTTTCCTCTTTGGCTGGAAAATGGTCATCTTCCAGGCCATATATCATCAACGACCTACATCTGTCCAGCTTCTGCTTCACTACTGTCATTTTACTGCAACTGGCTTTTCAGGTAGTTCCTGCAGTACTGATTCGTGAAACTCCATATTTCTAGCTTTAGATAAAACTCCACTTCAGCTAACGTGCACCGACCCCTGATGCCCTGCACTGTTCTAAACCTCCAATACAAGAAACCTTATACTTCCCTGATTCCTCTAACAGAGTAATGTACTCTTTGTAGTTTCACTTGAGAATTTGCCTCGTGCCTGTTTCAATGTGTGTAATTGCCTGTCTATGCTGTACGAGGAGGGAGCTTTCTCCATAATTATACAACTTTTTACACTTCTGTATGTTGTCCACTTTCACTCTCTCTCTTAACTCAGTTTATTCTGTTCATCTACTTCTCTTGTAATATTACTGTAGTTCCTTACAAACTTTATCCAACAACTTTCTTTTTCAATGTCATATGATGGCCTCTGGGTGTTTCCTGTCTACGTCTTTCAAAGAACTGTTTGTCGTCTACGTCATCAAACTGGTTTAAAGAATTAGATATTGTGATCGGATCACACCTTCACTCTTATCTCTTCCCTGGTTGGCAGGTTTATGGTTTCAAACCTTTTCATGTAAGTCAGCGCTCTTGATTCTGGTACCATCTTTGTTGTCCTCCTATAGACCTTCTGTGCTAGTTATTTGTTCTTCTTTTAGTACGGTAACCAATTTTAAGAAACGTTTTCTAATATTGACCAAACGTAGGATGTGAACAGCTTGTAGAATATTATCTTATCCTTATACCTGAATGCTATTCGAATATTTGCAAGCAAACAGTTTCTCTCTTGCCATTCTGCTAATGTAGGACTCTGGCGACAAGTTATGAACGATGCCAATATCCAAGTTCCTCTCACACACAGATTTTTGCTGCTTATTTCCTGCAAGATGATGTTCATAGTGAAGGTTTCTTTCATTGCGTCCCGTCCTTATTTCAGACATTTACTTGGGATGAACTTCATCAAACATGTATCGGAATTGGGGTTCGTTTAGGTTCCCTTGCAAGTTAATGCAATCCTTCTCTATACTTCTCTCGTGAACTTGGCTTCGCCGTCAAAAATGTCCTGATGGGAATCCAATCCTTTCAGTAAGTCATTTACATAGATCAAAAAGAGCAATGGACCCAGGATACCACCTCTGGTGATATCACGCATTTCGAGAAAGCTTCCTCAACATGAGCCCTTTTTTCCTTTCCACTTGAGTAATCTTCTGCACATCAAAGTCTCCTATGTATTCCTGCCTGGATATCCAATTTTTTTTCTTCACCAGTTTTCTTTCTATGTGGTATAGTGTCAAATGCTTTCTGGTAGTCTAGATACAGACAATCTAGCCAGCCTTCTCTTTTGCTTGAAAAGATCTCGTCTCTCGTGTACATCTAAGAGGTTCGTTATGCATCTCCCTGAAAGCAGGTTTTCTCCCACTTTAGTAGTTATTCCCCTGCAGGAAGTCGCCATTTGCTTTGTGGTTATCTTTTCCAGTACCGTAAAGACCACATTCGTCAGGGAGATTGATGTACAGTACAGCGCCTTCTCCTTGTCTCTATTTGTAGAGAGGGGTATCATACGTATTTGCCACCATTCCCTTACTTGGCACTTAAACTCTTTCAAGCGAAATCTTAAATAACACTTCAAAAGGTTTGTTAAGTGTATCTGCGCACATTTTCAACACATATGGGGAGATTTCATATGTGTTAGATGGCCTTTCAGAATTCTGTTTATGTAATTGCCTGCTTGTATCACTGTACGGGGAGAGAATTTCACATTCGTGAGGCCCCGTCTCTGGAGCTATCTTTGTTCTCACACAACTTTTTAAACTTCGATATTCTGTCCGCATTTACATATCCTCTCATGTAGTTTATTCCATTCATCCACCACACTTATAACATAAGAATAATTCTTTGCATCATTTGTGATTTTTTTTTTTTTGCTTGAGTTTATGTTATGGCCTTTGGTTGATTTATCCCTATATCTTTCGAAGAACTGTTCACTATCTGTGCCATCAGTAGAGTGTAAAACTGAAAGGCTATGATCAGGTCACTCTTCACTCTTCTCTCCTCCATCTTAAGAACTTTAGCCTGTCCCTGTAACTCAGTTCCCCGAATTCTGGAACCAAGTCAGTTAACGTTAACTCCTCCGGATTTTTTCTATTATTCCTTTGTGCATTTTTAGATGCGGTGACCAAACCTTACAAACATATTCTAGCCTTGTGTAGGATGCAAATGGGTGGCTGAATGCTTCCTTATCCATAAACCTGAATGCTATTCTTTTATATGTCAGCAGACAGTTGGTCTCCTTAATTATTCTCATGAGGTGGGACTCTGGCGACAGCTTAGGGACGATGCTGACTTCCAAGTCTCTTTAATACAGAAAGCTCTGCTAGATAGTCTTCATATAGAACCCTTCTTTCACTCTCACCTATCTCCTCATTACTTTACATTCATTCGGGTTTAATCTCATAAAAAAATTTATTAAACCAGCTTTGGAGTTTGTCTAGGTCCCCTTGTAAGTTGAAGCAATCCTCCTTGCTTTTCAATTTCCTCCTAACCTTAGCATCATCCGCAAACATGTGCCTTCCCTCAAGTCAAACAACAGATCAAGAAGAGTCATGGTCTCTGAGTACAATCCTGCTGATCTCCACTGAGGACTTCGACCTATTTCGAGAAGGCTGGTCTCACATGCGTCCTTTGTTCCCTACCGCTAAGATATTCTTCTACATTCGAGTGAATCTTCACATTATTCCCGCCGGGTGATCCAGCGTCTTAAAACAGCCTCTTGTGCGGTGCGGCCTCAAATCTTTTTTTGGCACGTCATTTAAAAACAGTCCAATAAATCTTTCTTTTCTTCTATATCATTCATTTGCTTTCTGATTATCTTTTCCAGTACCTCACAGACCACACTTATCAGTGAGACTAGGAAGGAGGTACAACATTAGCCCCTTGTCCACTCCCTTGGCACTTTGTCTTTCTCAAGCGACATCCTGACCAGTCCTTCAAGTGATACATCAGGTGTGTCTGTACACATCTTCATCACATATGGTGAAGTTTCATCAGGACTATGAGCCTTACATAGGTCGGGACGTCTTAGTATTCTCTTAATGTCTTTTCTAGATATCTCAACGGTTTCTAAGATCTCCTCCCCATCTATGTCATTCGTGGAGACGCTTTTGAGCTTGCTTTTTTTTTCTTCAGGTCCTCACGTATCTTTACACCATCCTCTATAATTTTTCCATCTGGACTCCTTAGTGTGAGTAGCTGTTCTTATGGAGCAATTTTCTCCTGACGATTTCATATATTTTTAGGAAAGTTTTGGATTTTCACCTGCCTCGTCCAAAATATTTTTCTTTAAAGTTTCTTTGTTCGTTCTTTCTTCTCTTTGTTTTACTGTTTCTTTCTCTCTTGTGCCTAAAGATTTACTAGTTTGGCTATATCTTCCCCACAGAATACATCAACGATTCTTTACTTTTTGACTTTTCACTGTGTGTGTGTGTGTGTGTGTGTGTGTGTGTGTGTGTATTCACCCTACATACCGCGTGTATGGCAATGTATTTGTTGTTCCATTTGGTTTGTTTGTCTGTATTTCATGTATCCTATTTAGTACATCTGTGTGTTGTTATGGGTACGCCCTCTTGTACTGCACGCCCCATGTTTACCTCTCCACACTATCATATGTTACCTTCCCACGCCACCTAATAGTTACTTTACCACGCCACCCGATGGTTACTTTACCACGCCACCCGATAGTTACATTGCCACGTCACCCGATAGTTACATTGCCACGTCATCCGATAGCTACAGTGCCACGTCACCCGATAGTTACATTGCCACGCCACCCTGTAGTTACATGCCGCGCCATCCCTTGGTTTGTCTTGCCACGCCCTCCTCTTAACCTTCCCATGCCATCCCATAATATTTCTCCGACGCTACCACACAGTAACCTTCTCATGCCACAAGATGGGGACCTCCACTTCGCCTTCTCACAACGCTCCAACGTCACCAGGCATTAACTCTCTTACCCCACTAGTGCACAGGTAACCCATCCACACCACCTGCGTCACCCTCCAAGATGCTCACTCCACCACATTATGGAGTAAGGTATGAAAAGAAAAAACAACCCCTCATAAGCTATTGGCCTATTAATGAGGACCACCCATGTTGCTGGACATGGATATCACTGGGGAAACTGGAGCTGATATGAAGGCTGTCGGTTGGCTAGACCTGTCTCATAGATGTGGCACTTTACCTCCACCCGAAGTTGGCTACGCTGCGCCCCTTCAGTTCGCCCCGGCAAATCAACTTGGACCGGCGGCTTACCATGAAGTGCTAACCAGTACGCCACCGCTGCGCATCTCTGGCTAATGTTGCCGCCCTATACCAAACACAGATTCTCTTCTGACTCACGCCACTTCATGATTATCTCCCAGTTCAACGAGTCTAAAACATTAAGGAATGATTTTCTGTGATAATACATTTAATAAATACAAAGGTGTTCTTAACATCTATTTCGTAGATGGAATTACAAGACAGTGAAAGTGGTAATCGTATAGTGACGTAGCTTTTTGCCAGACAGTAGGTCATCTTTTAACTATTTGCTTTATGTGTCGTGCGCACGTCTATATCTCGTCTCATTGGCTATCAATTGTTAGATGGTTGCAAAGCCATAATATATTATGGTACACCGTGAAATGCACACGATAAAGATTCATTATTTTTTGAAATGTCTGGTTGAAATAAGAGACGAGGCCTAAACTGATTTGTTAACCTTTTCCAACTTTAAAAGACAGCTATACATTTCAAACTTGGTATTTCTAGCACTGACGGCTGTGTAACGTGGATACATATTTTGTCATTCATTTGTTCATAGTAAACATCCAAAACGGTCTTCACATGTAAAAAAGGAATGACTATTATTCCTTTTGAAACTAATTATGAAAATACAGGTCACTGGCATTTCTCTTCATACCTACCATCTCGCACACACCTGGTTCTATATCTTTTTGCTCGAATAGAAACAATCTGCAAAAGATTTCTTCCATCATGAATTAATTCCTACGTTACTTGCTCAACCAGTTACCTCCTGTTGGCGAAAACGGGCTAAGCAAAGCTATCGTTACTGTTTTGATAAATTGTTTTTCCCTCTGCCGTTGGACTTTCTTTTTCTTCTTGTTAAGGTAAACCAATTAGTGATTATGAGAGTTCCCATCAGTACTCTTATTACTCTTGTAAACTCCTTGTCATTGTGCTAATGAGAGATTACTTTGCTCATTGCGTTCCTTAGTGCTTGTAATTAGTATAGTAATTTCACTCATAACTAACTGAATGATACTCGTATATTACGTTAATATATTCCAAACTCAATTGGTTTACCCAATCCAGCTGTTTACTGCATATGGATGGTTATGCAGTATCTAGTATTTTGTGTTTTTAACCCTACTTAGATAAGTTATTCACTTCTGTTAGATATTCCTAAACATTCACAAAGTTATAATGGTTGTTATACATGAAGGTCGAGGTTCCGATACGCAATAGTTGTGGTCGGTCACTGAGAGTACATTAGAAATGCATAAGCGTTCCATAACTGACGCTGTATTTGTTATGATATTGTGTCTGAACTGCTGAAGTACTTCCGGTCTCGTAATTGTTCGTCTTGCATCAAACATGATGGACAGATAGATAAGTTATTTACAGAATTTCTTATTGGTCACTATCTCCATTGTTATCGCTCGCTTCTTCATGTTGAATAACAATAAGAGTAATGATACTAATGATAACAGCACTGACGATAATGATAGAGGTGTTAGTAGTCACCAGAAACAGCGATACTGTGGCGAGGCATGAGACCTTCGCCTCATGTCCTGGCACTATAGCCATCCACTTCTTGCTTAGGCAGAAGCTCATGATTGAAGAGTATATGATGCATGTGTTACTCGATGTGTGCCTTTGCTCCGGAGGTCGGAGCTTACCAAGTGGACTTCCGTAAGAGAGAGAGAGAGAGAGAGAGAGAGAGAGAGAGAGAGAGAGAGAGAGAGAGAGAGAGAGAGAGAGAGAGAG
>JAUUDZ010020463.1:0-11290 GCA_032361705.1 Panulirus versicolor | reverse complement strand
GATGAAGAATGACCCAACCATTATTTTTATTATAACCACCATCTCCCGTGTTGGTGAGGTAGCGCAAGGAAACACACGAGGAAATTCCCAACCCACCCACATATACATGTATATACATAAAGGGCCATACACGCACATATACATACATATACATTTCAACGTATACATACATCTACATACACAGACATATACATATATACATATGTACATATCTGTACTTGCTGCCTTCATCCGTTCCTGTTGCCAACCCACCACACATGATATAGCATCCCCCCTCCAGCGAGGTAGCGCCAGGAACAGACGAAAAGGCCACATTCATTCACACTTAGTCTCTGGCTGTCATATGTAATGCACCGAAACCATAGCTCCCTTTCCACATCCAGGCCATACAGACCTTTCTATGATTTATCACTAATGCTTCACATGCCCTGGTTCAATCCATTGACAGCACGTCGACTCCAGTATGCCATATCATTCCAATTCACTCTATTTCTTGCACTCCTCTCACCCTCTTGTATGATCAGGCCCCAATTACTCAAAATCTTTTTCACTCCATCCTTCCACTTCCAATTTGTTCTCCCTCTTCTTATTTCCTCCACCTTTGGCACATATATCCTCTTTGTCAACTTTTCCTCATTCATTCTCTCCATATGCCCAAACCATTTCAACACTGTTCTGCTCTCTCAACCACACTCATTTTATTTCCACACATCTCTCTCACCCTTTCATTATTTATTCGATCATACCACCTCACACCACATACTGTCCTCAAACATTTCATTTCGAACACATCCACCCTCCTCCATACCACCCTTTCTATAGCCCATGCCTCACAGCCATGTGATATTATTGGAACTACTATTCCTTCAAACATACTCGTTTTTGCTCTCTCAGATAACATTTTCTCCTTCCTCACATTCTTCATCACTCCCAGAACCGTTGACCCCTCCCCTACCCTGTGACTCACTTCTGCTTCCATGTTTCCATTCACTGCTATGTCTACTCCCAAATATCTAAAACACTTCACTTCCTGTATTTTTTCTCCATTCATACATACATTCCAGTTAACTTGTCCCTCGACCCTACTGAACCTAATAAGCTTGTTATTATTCACATTTACTCTCAACTCTCTCATTTCACACACTCTTGCAAACTCAGTGACCAACTGCTGCAGTTTCTCACTCGAATCACCCACCAGTGCTGTATCATCGGCAAACAACAACTGACTCTTTTCCCAGGCCCTCTCATCCCCAACAGACTGGATACTCGCCCCTCTTTCCAAAACTCTTGTATTCTCTCCCTAACCACCCCATCCATATACTAATTAAACAACCGTCAGGATGTCATACACCCCTTATGCAGATGAACCTTCACTGGGAACCAGTCATTCTCCTCTCTTCCTACTCATACATATGCCTTACATGCTTGGTAAAAACTTTTCACTGTTTCTAGTAGCTTACCTCACACATCATATACTCTCAAGCCCTTCCACATAGCATGTCTATCAATCCTATCATATGCCTTCTCCTGATCCATAAGTGCAGCATACAAATCCATCCTTTTTTCTAAGTATTTTTCTCACACATTCTTCAAAGCAAACACCTGATCCACACATCCTCTACCACTTCTGGAACCACGCTGCTATTCCCCAGTCTAATGCTCTGTACGTGCCTTCACCCTCTCAATCAATACCCTCCCATATAATTTCCCAGGAATACTCAACAAACCTATGTGTTTATAGTTTGAACACTAACCTTTATCCCCATTGTCTTTGTACAATGGCACTATGCACACATTCCACCAATCCTCAGGCACTTCACCATGATCCATACATACAATGAATATCCTTACCAACCAATGAACGGCACTCACCCCCTTTCTTTTTAAATTCAACTGCATTATCATCCAAACCTGCCACCTTGCTGGCTTTCATCTTACTCAAAGCTTTCACTACCTCTTCTCTCTTAACGAAACTATTCTCTCTGACCCTCTCATTTCATATACCACTGTGACCAAAACACCCTGCATCTGCCACTCTATCATCAAATACATTCAACAAATCTTCAAAGTACTCACTCCTCACTTCATTGCCACCTGTTATTACTCCCCTCCTTGCCCCCTTCACCAATGTTCCCATATGTTCTCTTGTCTTATGCATGTTATTCACTTCCTTCCAAAAAATGGTATCATTGTCCCTAAAGTTTAATGGTACTCTTTCACCCCAACTCTCATTTGCTCTCTTTTTCAACCCTTGCACTTTCCTCTTTACCTTTTACCACTTTCTTTTATACATGTCCCAGTTATTTGCACTCCTTTCTTGTGAGTATCGTCCAAATGCCTATGTTTTCTCTTCCACTAGCAACTCTACTTCTTCATCCCACCATTTACCACCCTTTCAAATCTGCCCACCTTATGCCATATGCATCTTTTGCACATGCCATCACTGCTTCCTTGAATACATCCCATTTCTCACCCACTCCCCTCAAGTCATTTGCTTTCACCTTTTGGGATTCTTCACTCAATCTCTCTTGGTACTTCCTCACACAAATGTCCTTTCCTAGCTCACTTACTCTCACTGCTCTCTTCTCCCCAGCATTTTCTCTTCTTTTTTGAAAACCTTAACAAATCTTCACCTTTACCTCCACAAGATAGTGATCAGACATCCTTCCAGCTGCCCCTCTCAGGACATTGACATCCAAAAATATCTCTTTTACATGCCTATGAATTAACTAGTAATCCAATAACGCGCTTTGACTATCTCTCCTACTCACATATGTACACATATGTATATCTTTTTAACCAAATATTTCCCAGTCACCAGTCCTTTTAAGCACACAAATCCACAAGCTCTTCATCATTTCCATTTACAACACTGAATATCCCATGTACACCAATTATACCCTCAACCACCACATTACTCACCTTCGCATTTAAATCACCCTACACTAATACCCAGTCTCATGCATCAAAGCTGCTGACACACTCATTCAGCTGCTCCCAAAACATTTGCCTTTCATGATCTCTGCTTTCATGATCAGGTGCATAAGCACCAATAATCACCCATCTCTCTCCATCCACTTTCAGTTTTACCCACATCAGTCTAGAATTTACTTTCTTGCATTATCACACACTCCCACAGCTCCTGCCTCAGGAGTACTGCAGTTCCTTCCTTAGCTCTTGTCCTCTCACTAACCCCTGACTTTACTCCTAAGACTTTTCCAAGCCATTCTTTCCATTTACTCTTGAACTTCATTTGACTCAGAGCCAGAACATCCAGGTTTCTTTTATTAAACATCCTATCTATCTCTCTTTTCTTCTCATCTTGGTTACATCCACACAAATTGAGACACTCCAATATAAGCCTTCGAGGAGGATGAACCTTGAGTAGGGCCTCAGTTGCCTGTGCTGTATGAACTTAAAAAGAAATAACAACTTTCTCCTTTGAAACATTCTTCTGAATTATATCTCCAGCTTTTAGAGTAGTGGTTGTCAAAGTGGTTGTCACATATACCCATGGGTTGCTGGAACTGTGCAGGGGGTCAATGAATATCTAGGTGGTCAGGAGGGCGTCAATAGATTTTTAACTTTAAAAGTTCATATAGATAAGTAAGGGTAAGTTTCTGTTGCTCGTATAAGGTGGAAAACTCTGACCTAATGATTATCATTTGGCCCATGTATTTCATTGAGGATGTAAACTTCGTCAGTTAAAAGGTATTTTTCATTAGTTTTTTACGCTTGTTCAATTTTGCTGATTTAGTTTGCAAATACAATTATCATTTATTGAGTTTTACTGCCCTAGGATTCCATTCTGTCTTTATGAGGCACCTACAGCACTCGGGAAGCTGGTTACTTACTTGGGTTGATGAAAGCTCAGTAAGTCTGTAATGGGGTTGACAAATTCAAGAGTTTGGGAACCTATTTTAGAGTTTCTGGAGTCTACCATTAGAGCCATTTCATCTGCCTACTGATTAATCTTCCATGTCCCTACTCAAGCATACCATAAACCTGTCCCTTTCTCAAAGAATCTTGCTTTCTATTTTCTCATCCTGTTCATAAACAGATTTAACATTTAGTGACTTCACACATCCTAGATGCATGCCCACTTTCACCAAGAACCACTCAAACTCCTCCCATCCTGCTCACACACATGTCTGACTTCTCTTGTTAAAACTCCTCATTGTTTTAGTAACTTTTCATTTACCCCAGATATTTCTAACACTTTCCACAAGGCCTCTCAACCTTTTCATATGCTTTCACCAGATCTATAATTTTTTTTTCTATAAATGCATCCTAGACTTCTTTCCCCAAGTATTTCTCACATAAGTCCTTGACCCATCCTGAAGCCACAGGTCTTTTCCACATTCAAATGTTCTGTGTGCCAGCACTCTCAATCACAACTCTCCCAAACATTTTACCAGGCATATGGTGCTTGACAGACATAACTTTGTAATTCGAGCATTCACTTTTATCCCATTTGCTTTTTTGTAAGGGAACTATATGTGCATTCTGGTCTATGCTCTGGCACCTCACCTTGACCCATACAAATGCTGAGTAGCCTGATTAGCCGATCAACATCACTGTCATCCTCTCTTGAGAAACATGTGCCTAGAAGTGCTTTTGATTCAAAGTGGACAAGTATAATGAGGTTCAAGACATTTGTGATTGATGGGCGCCTGTAGGGAATTTTGCTTCCGGGCACTGTATTTTTTCCACAGGTGCTTCAAGATGTTAGGCTCTTACCTCAGTAAGGAGAAGAACGCCCGAATTCTCGCCTGGAAGCAAGAAAATTTGGCTTCATGTGAGATCCCTGGGCGCTCAGAACGCACTGTCTGGCAACTGCTTCCAGGAGCGCCTCATAAGTGCCTCGCCTCATTCAAGAGATACAGATCCCTATGGACCCAAAACAAGGACCTAAAACACTTGAAACTTGCCATATCCATGGCCAGACGTCTGCAGATGGTAGTCAAGGCCAAAGAGGGATGTCAGAGTACTAAAAGATAAGTGGAACATCGCCTTTGAAAATGTATTGGGGGGAGGCGGGCAAGGCTATTTGTGGACACTGTATCTTAGATGGTGTCGTGAAAATAGTTTTTTGAAGATATTTTACTGTTTTAATTTAATGATCTATCGTTCAGATAACGTTACTGAAAAAAGAAGGAAGTCAGTTCTTTATTTGATGTAAACTTTTAGGTATTTTGTTCAGAGGCTGTGCGATTTCCTATCGCAGACTAAATGTTAATCAAAGAAAAACTAGATTTTTTTTCTCTGTTGGCTTAGGGACCCCGTAGCATGCGCTTACGTAGAAATGGTATATCTGAAAAACATTTTGTAGTGCCAAGTTTTGGTGGTGTATGTGGGCGTGAGGAGCAGAAGCAGCAGTAGCTGGGGCGTGACGTGGTGGTCATGTTTCAGGATCCTTGGTGGGAAGAGCTGGAGACAAACCTGTTGGTTGGCAGAGTGGTGCGAGTGCTACCCCCAGGCTCGCTCCTCCAACCCTCGCAATCTCCAGCGTTGGAAATGTTTAGTCAGGCAAGGTTAGCTTGGGTTCAACCTATAGTCGGATTTTTTTTTACAAGTTTGGTTGACTCACACCACCAGTCATGAATTTTACTCTAGGTGGGCTATGCTTAGCTGAGGTCAAGCCGTAATAACACCAATCATAAAATTGATTTAAACTCGGTTAGGCTAGGCTAGTTAAGGTTAGTTTAGACACAACCATCTGGCGCTTCCGAAAATATAAATGTTTCATTCGTAAGTAATTATACTAAGGTCAGCCCTTTCTCAGCAGTGCTCTTCCACACCGTCAGCCCTTGTTGCTCCAAAGACAATCATACTGGATAATAGAATTGATGTCTGTTGTTCTGTAGCAGCAGCAACACTGCCTGAGGGGGGGTGGGGGTAAAGGCGTCGCCCACCGGTTGAGACCCTTCCCGGGCGGCAGCGACTCGAGCGTTGAGAAAAAAAATTCCAGTTGTTACCGGACCGACTCATCATGGAATTGAGCACAACATCCAAGTGCTACGGAAAATATCGGATACACCAGATCACCTGAGGATTGGTTTGAGGACAACCCCAAAGTGCTGAGAAAAACATCGGGTTCACCGAATCTACTCAAGATGGAATTGCATGGGAGGGGGGGGGGGACAGCATTCGAAAGCTGAGGAAAATACCAGATTTATTGGACCATCGCATCACAGGTTGGAGCACAATAACCAAGTACGGAGGAAAATACCAGATTAAACCAGACCTTAGCACGGGGTAGCCCAGAGCATTGGAGACTAGGAAAATACTGGAATTACTGGACTAGTTCTGTGGGGTTAGAGTACAAAGTGCATAGAAAAATAATGAAATTACCCTGTTAAATATGTACCTGTTGTAACAACACAAGAGTATGGGGGAGGAGGCTACATGCAGGTAACAGTAACGGCATGAAGCAACAGCCCGTTAACAGACCCTCCGGCTGCCCCCTTAAACCTGCTTCTATTCCTCCCAGCTAAAGCCGTTTCCAAGAGAGCAGCCCTCGTATAAAAAAGAAATCATTTCCGTACAAGACCTTCGCTATAAAAACTTGTTTTTTTTTTATGTATATATATAATGTACCTAAAGTTTGCCAGAAAATGTTTTTCTTATTGTTATACAGACGAGGGCTTGCAACACTGGGTATTATGCCGCAGAAATGCGACACAGTTTGGGGGATTGAGGGAGGTGTTTCTACCCCGACATATTACGTTACTTGGGAAGGTAGTGGACTCAACGGTGTGTCGCCTCGCCAGGGTGGCGGGTTCCAGTCCCGGGTTCGAGACACAAGTGGCGTCCGTGATACGCCTGTTCCTGTTATCCAACACTGTCATGCCCTTGAATTCGTATAATTGGGGAAATGAAACTTAACCTTGCCTTTGTTATGCTCCGTGAGAAGAGCGTCTGAAATTTAAGAGGATACGCCCAAAGAGATTTGTCATGGTAGACAAGATAACGAAAATCAAAATGATGGTCACTGGATTGTTTTATATATGTGGTATTTAAGTCACTGTCAAGGTAAGTGGAATTCGGGTCATGTATATACCACTTTAACCTCGACTATGCAGGTGTAAGCTGGCGGCGAACCAGCGTTTGCATACCCACTGTCGGCTCGTACTGTCCAGCCAATCTCATTCATGACAGAGACTGTTGATTGTATGCAAAGAGGGAATAGACAACCCGAGAGCCGTGTTGGAAAGGGTGTCCTTGACTACCTCTTACTACGAAGGTTGTTGGATTTCACGACAGAAACTTAAGCAAATTAAAAGAATATTGTCACGTTATAAATCATTGGCCACCCGACCATTTTTCGTCCACATTTTATCAGTTAGTTGTGATCGTTCCATGCGTTCATGTGATGACTGACATACAAACTTTTCTTTCTATGGGTGGTTGAAATTCTATAAAGAGAATGCAGGAGTAAAACCGAGTGGAAATCGATGAATGGAAGTGCATAGTTCCAGCTCCCTTATATGAGTTTAATGAAAATGCAACAATATTATTTCTAGTAGGCTAGACCCCGGCCCAGATTTGAAAAGGCAAGAAAGATCCCGGGCCAACTTTTTGAGGGCAAGATTACATCCGGCCCACCAATATGAGGACAAGATCAAATCCTTAGCCTAGTTTTAAGGGCAAGTCAGACTTCCCTCCAGTGCTGTGAGTGCAAGATCGTACTTCCAGCTCACTGTTTTGAAGGCAAAATCAGACCTACTCCAATGCATTGAGGGGAAGATCATACCTCCAGCCCGCTGTTGTGAGAGCAAGAGCAGACGCTCTAATGTGTGAGCAAGAGAATCCCCACCACTGTTGTGAGGATAAGATGAGCCCCTCCCCCTCCAACACACACACCCTTACAGTTAAAGAAAAAAAAAAGTCTACTTCACCAAGGCTGCCTGCCTATTCAGAGTATCCTCTTACGGAGAGCATGTGCGGAAAACAAGTGGTTACTTATATAAACACACACAATCATCTCATGCGGTACGTCCAAATAGCGTAGCCCTTGATTCCCGTATGATGGGCGGGATGGCTTACGTATTTTAGTAGTGTGTGCTAATGTTATCTACACTGAGAGTGAGACGAAATATTCTGTCATGTGAACAGTTGCTAGAAATTTTTACCACATGGATTCGATTCGATTTAGTGGAAGATTTTTGATATACCACTTAAATATTTAAGTAGCCGTGGGTGTGGACTCAGTTCGATCGTATTGGAAGATTTTGATATACCATTATTTAAATAGTTTTGGGTGTGGACTCGTCCCAAACTTGCTCGATTAGTACTGGAATTATTTCGGTAAGAAACGTAATCAGAACTTGAATATATTACTTAGTTTTACCTACAGACGAGGATCTTGGTCTAAAATGTGGTTGGAACAAGTGGTCACAGGCAAATTACTTTTAAGATAGTTTTCAGTCCTGATTGTAATGTCGATCAGCACGATACGAGAAAAGAAGACTAGGTTTTAGATTTTCACATTTTGATAATCTTCGCAATGTTCTTGTGAATGTGAAAACGATATGGCTGTTGCTTGGAAGAATTTTAGTTAAAGGGTATTTTTTGTGCCATGTCGTAATAGAGTCTTTTTCAAAACTATGACATAAAGGTGGAACAACTGAATAAAGAGCTCCCTTTTGTCCAGGAAAATAGATTACTCAAGAAGCTTACGGCGAGGGAAATCCAAAACCATAGAAATAACTGAAAAATGTAACTCAAACGACAGTAGTCTCGAAAATAGCAAAAGAAACCCTAAAGAATTTTATGATTGTGTTAGAAGTAAGGGAGTCATTACGAAGGCAAAAAGTCCATTACTCTCAGAAAATGGCTATCTTAATTTTTTTTTCATCCATTTATACCATTGAAGACATTATTTGTGGTCCAAATCCAGGTCCATTGATAGTAGAGAATATTTTGCAGTATATTGACATACAAGAACAAGATATAATGTCAGCTTTGAATGGTGCTAAAATGTAGCAGAAGGTCCTGATAAGTTTTATCCAGGAAAAAATGAGCCGAAATTGAGATAGTTAACGAATCGACGCGTGGTTTTTTTTTTTTTTTTTTTAATGAAATCGTTACGTCTAACAAATATGCTTTACTTTTTTGAGTGAATCGATATTCATGATGAAGGTAAAGTAAAGTAGGTGATACACTCGATTTATAGAAAACATTCGATAAAGCATCGCATCAAAGATCACCGACGAAAGTTCAGTCACATAGTGTAGATGAGGTAGTAGTAAGGTGGCTAGGAAATTGGTTGAGTGGCCGTAAACAAAGGGAGGCGATTAACGGTCAGAGTTTGAACGTTATTGTTAGACATCAAGTGGTGTGCCGCAGGAATCAGTCTTGGGACCGGTTCTGTTTATGATATACATCAATCCCAGTAAAATCGGGCTACCGTATCGAAAAATTCTATGAAGTTTAATGACGGACTAAGATATCAAAATTCGCAGAGGACACTAAGCTGGGAAAGAAAGCTGCATTAGAAACAACGTACTGCCGTTAAAGGCTAACAGCAGCACATTGATGGACATGTTCATAGGCGGCAAATGTTAGCGTTCCCCACAACCCCAGTGAGGTATGGTTCCCCCCAACAACTCCTAATATAGAACTGTCCCTCAACCCCGCCCTCCGTGAAATCCCCTTTCCTTACCGAGGAGCAGTGCCACAACCTCACCACCCTCTTGAACAGTGGAGAACCTTGGAAAACATTTATTTTTTTTTTTTTTCATCATAACATTCATCTTTCCCACGACTCATCTCGTCTAGCAGCGAGTGATGTTGTGGGACGTCGGCAGATTTATTCGACCGTATACACCGTGCAGTGGTGGTGCTGGACACCTGCGTTTGTATAAAGCAAAGATAGTGTTGGACGCCCTGGTCTGTATCCGGCACAGGTGGTGATTGACGCCCTAGTCTGTATACGGCGCAGGTGACGCTTGACGCCCGTGCTCATCTGACCATGGTGGGAAGTCCAGTCATTAGCCATATTTGCCCAGCCCCCTTCACCATCATATGCTATTTCTAGGTAAATGACTTGCCAGAAGTTCGATTCACTCGGAAGTTAACCTTGTCAGCGTCGGGTCAAGGGTGTTAAGTCATGGTGGACTGTTCCCCGTCATGGCCCGCCCCACCCCGATCTCTCATCATCATTATCAGGTACTGCACCTGGGTGTGGCTGGCGTGAGGTACCACCTTCGAACCCCTGGTGCGTGTTGCCTAAGAGAGAGGGAGAGAGACAGACTGGCCTCTTGCGACACGCCAGGGGAGGCTCTCGGGTGATGACGACCGCAGAAGTGATCGCTGCATGCATCTTTCGCACTGAGGCCTCCCCAACCTAACCATATCCATTATAAGGTCGTCCGCACTGGTGTTCCCAAGGGTGGCCGTTTGGAACCACATTTTCTTGACAGTCGAGTCTTGCGCTGTGTGAGGTGATCGAAGGTTTACTCTCTGGCTGATTGTCGCTCTAGTAACACCTTCAGCAGTTGGTCAGGTTCCATCAGAGACGCTGGGAAACCTTTGTCTGAACAACTGGAGATGGTTTTCGGTGGTTGCAGTTAACGCTGTTACAATACGATTATCGTATGCAATAACATTTTGATGTAATCTGTCTATCCCTTCCCTCCAGCTCTATCAAGTCTTTCATGTGTCGGAATATGTTCGTCTTTTCTTCCCAGAGATGTCATATTAGACGTCCTTGCAGCATCTAACTCAACTCTGTTTTAGTAGCAGCATTTCTCTCTTATTTTCCCTTCCTATTGTATCGTATGACTCAGACGGTACGTCTCTCCCCGGACCGTAGAATGACAGGCGTCTCTTCGAGACATCCTCTCTTACCCATAGGTTGTCAGTGATTAGGTTGCCGTGTTTATCATGTGTTCCTGCCATTTGTGTCACCTTCTGTAGAGATACACATCTTGGACGCCGCCGTGATCAGCACAGGATGAACCCAGCAGCACCAAGGACAGGCGTCAGGTACAGTGTTGCTATGTTGGCAGGTAGGTCCAGTGTTGCGTCCCTATTGCGTCTCGTACTCTTTTGACCACGGCGGTGGCGCAACCTTTGACCTGGCACTTAAGGGCCGGATCACCATACTTAAAGGGCCATATCGTCTTTTTCAAAGGGTGAATATGTATAGGTACATAGAGGAGAAAATATACGTAAGTATATAGGATATAGGTAATACAGAGATTGATAGAGAACACAGGTAACAGATGAAGTTCTGATGGGCTGTAACATAGTTACCTCCTGAAGAATTGGAGTTTTTCCTCCT
>JAUUDZ010020452.1:0-11290 GCA_032361705.1 Panulirus versicolor | reverse complement strand
GTGTAAAAACATTTGACATTAACACACAAACAGTAATCACACACACACACACACACACACACACACACACACACACACACACCTTAGAATAGCTACTATATTTCTTATACAGTTGGTTCATTCTTTACCGTCTGCCATACGTCATAATGGCATTTTGTCTCAGGTAATGCAGATGAAAGCAAAAGAAAATATTAGGTAACGTCATTATGCATGCTAATGCATCTTCTGTACTCTAATCAACACCATTTTTCATGATACAAACAGAAGAGGATTGCATCGCATTTTTAGGCAATGGATCGTCTGTATTTGAACACTGTAGATACCTTAAAAATTGCAGACCTTTCTTTAAATTAGATGGAGAAATGAAGTGGCCAGTGTGCTGAGAAATTCTCGAGCGTCTCCTTACAGTAGGTGAAGGATGGAGATTATCGGTGCTAGAATGATGATCAGACAAATGAAAGAGGAATAGGAAGTTACGTAGACACGTAAACGGGTAGGAAAGTAAGGAGAGATAGAATGAAGAGTAAAAGGTAACAGCAGAAGACAATAGCAGGCAAGTAACCAGAGGAACTCATTATCGTGACTTGTGTCACCCGGATAACTTTGTTGGCTGGCTTGAGGCACTTCGCTTTGCTCCGATCTCCAGAATCCTATTGTCCTTTGACGAAATAAAGATTTACTCTGACGTGAAGACTTCTAATATCTTCTTGGGATGGCTTGTTAAAGGTCCAGTCTTGTAGTTATGATGACAGATGATAATTGCCCTTCGAAACTTAGAGGTAAGAACTCTGTGGGAAAGCCAGCGTCTGTTTGCAAGCATTCTGCTTTTGTCTGCTGGAAGAAAATCGTAAACTAAACTTTGCCAGACCAGTGCTTGCGTTGGTTCAGCTAATTCCCAGAAACAGAGTCAGTTCGATAGTAAGATTATTTTCGCCCAGAATTACACAAAATGGTTCGGTGTATCTGTGAGACGAGAACCTTCATGATATTAGCTCTGCTTCCTCGAAGGTTCTGTGACATCACATGAACTCAAGAGTCACCATCAAAACTGAGTGGGTACCTTGACCGTGAGATCTACGAAACAGACGTAGCTTGAGTAGAAGAAATAAGTATTGTCTAAGTCATTCGGAGTAGTAGAAAGAACATGTTTATCATTGCTTAAAAGACTGTCATTTTTTTAGAACTAAGCCAAAATACTGGAACACGACTATACCAGACTAACTAGTTGTTAAGGAAAAGGGCATATAAGGAGTACAGAGAATGGGATAAACTACGTGATGAACGGAGTATATTACATTGCGTAAAAGGACGAAAATAAGATCATTCGTCAAACTGAGGGATCAACATGAAGCGTAAATTGCTGAAGATAGCAGGATTAGCTCGAAAGAATCCTTAAATCACGTCAGAAGCAAGACAGTCATCCGCCAGTTAGTTGGGCCCATTCTTACGTAAAGCGGCGACTTGGTTCATGATAATGATGAGGATTTTACAAAGATCTAGAAACAATTAATTTTCATGTTTTTAAATTTCCTTCGAGGACACCACCTGTTTTCCATCTCTAGTCACCATTGCTATCTGATGTGAACATTTTACAAGATGATGTTGTACATGATCAGATTATACTGTCAACATCATACAGAATGAGAATAAATGATACGTCAAGTTCTTCAAAACTTTGCCCATGATTATTGAAAAGAAGTAGAAATATCAGTAAATATCTTGGCCTCTTCTCAAAAGGTCATATTTTTAGGGAAGGTTCCCTCCGAATTGAAAATCGACCAGCCTGCTACCGATATTAGAAAAAAAAAAAAACGGTAACAATTACCTGCTCAGAAAGCATCGCCATATTCGATTGACGTCCAGAGTTGGTAAACTAATGTAAACCTGACAGACTTGAAAAACATTGCAACATGGTTTTCGACGCAGTCATTTATGTCTGACAGATCATTATTTCTCTTACCACATGAACAGAAAGTATGATAAACGTGAAAACGTTGAAGTCATATCTTTAGACCAACAGAAAGCTTACGAAGAAGCCCCAGTTGTATTTCGGTGGCTAGAAAACCGGATAAATTGGTCGTAAACAAAGACTGTTGGCCAATGGTCAAGCCTCAGAATGGTTTAAACACAGTATGTGGGCTGTTGCAGGTATGACAGGGACTTATCTACGTTCTGATAATCAGGAATGATATTAATAATGGGCTACGCTGTAATTACTAAAATTCACTAACACCATTAAGCCCGTGAATATAACTACAACGGAAACTGAACGTGCACATTTGTAAGTGGACTTACAAATCAAATAGATTACCCTTACAAGTTCGTCTCAGCAAATCACATAGATCACCCTTACAACTTCGTCTCATCACTGCCAGATTCCTCAGCTTCTTTGCATCTCTCTCAGTTGCCACGTGACCCATGACCTCCCGCTGAACCATTAAACCCAATCATTCACATGTACTTTGGATGCAAATTTTCTTGAAACGTATATTCCTAATCATCATTCCTCTTTCAGCACACACCTGAACAAGAATTTTCCCTATTTTCCTTAACATCAAAGAAGCTTTACCCCCAGGTAGACCCATACTTGCCACTTCACAAACCCTTGCATTCAGATCCCCTGACAGCAAGATTCGATCACTCAACTCCTTCCACAAAATATGCCTTACTCTTCCGTTCGTCTGTGCTTGAAGCACACGCGATGATATTCACCTAACTCTGGTATTACACGTTCATTCTAGCCCGTATCAGTCTTGAAATCATTTTATTCCACTTCTTAATTAGTAAAACACAATCCCATGGCTTAATCCTCATCAGAAGAGCCACCCCTCCTCTTGTTCTCGTTCTCACACTAGCCCCAGACTTTGTCTCCCCACCAAACCTTTGATAAACACACCTAAACCATTCCACTTCCCTTCTCTTCAAATTTGTTTAACTCAGAGCCAGAATATCCAGGTTTCTCATATCAGCCACAACACCTGTCCCTCCTTTGTTTTCACCCTAGTTACAGTTATGCAGATTCAGACACCCTAGGCTCACCCAGTGAGGGAAAATCCGGACTTTCCTTCCTCAATTCTTCCTGTTTTTAGAAAATGATAATGAATTGTGGGAGGTTCTCCAGACCTGTGCTCCCGCCCCTGTTGGTCACGTTATAAGACACGCAGGAAATATGCATTGAATTTACTGCGAGAAAAGAAAATAAATCTTAAAAAGATCTTTTTTTTTGTACCATAATAACATTACTCTACAAACCGACAATGGCCTTCAGTTATAAAACTAATGAATAGATAGTTAATGAAAAATTGAATTTATGTTGAAATAAACGTGTTATAGATAGTAAAAGAGGCGTGGAACATTAACTTCTCCGCATATCCTGGCACCCATCAGCTTCTTAAGATAGCGCGGTCGCAACACCCTCTGTGTCGTTCTCACAGCACACTGTTCATGTCGTACGTTTTCGAGGTTCGGACGAGCTCATACACACTACTGGTCTGGTGGAAACAATTTTCACTTCCACAGTTTCACTGAACACTTGGTCCTATAGAAACTTCTCTGCTCGATGTCTAACCTGTACGAAAACTCACCATAGCAACAACAACAACCTTCCCTGTGTATATAGTAGCTCTACTCATACTATAATCTGAAAATATAAAGCCTTTCAAAATTAGTCTTAACGAAAGAATTGTTTGACCACGCAAGATCCCAACTGACCCCTTGACCTGTGATATTTTACTCTGAAAAATACAGGGAAATCCCATGGACGTGATGATGCCAATCATTGTACAAAGACTGGTAAATGTAATATATCTGTCATTGAATAGTGTATTTCCACCGTGTAATATATAACTGTCACTGAGTGGTACATTTCCACTATGTAATATACCGTATCTGCCACTGAGTAGTGAGATGTTGTTCAATATGCAAGTATAAGTCTCTGATTAGGGAAGTTTTCCCCACCATGAAGTGAAAATGTCAAGGAGTAATGTACTCTCCTCCTTTTGTCTAGTTTGTCTGGTACACATGTTACTGAGGAATGTACTCTTCACCACTTTGTGATATATCTGTCGGTAAAGTACTCTCCATTACTTTCTCTTTTATGTTCGAGGCTCTAGTCACGGACGGCAGTCCACATAGAAACTTGGCCTTCACTGAAATACGAAAAGGGCTTGAACAGCTAGAAAAGTTAGAGGCGGAAAGATATTGTTAAAGTTTGAAGTACATGAAAATACCCTGCACATTGAAAAGGTGAAGGTCGTAGTTGTTAGGAAGGACATGAGGGTTGAAGGAGTCCAGAGCTTGACGGTGTAAAGTTGATAACACAATGGCTCGTTCTTGATTTATAGACGGCCACACAGTAATCAGGTGAGGCAATAGTTCGCTGGGAATTACGTGGTCTAGTTAATGGCGTAGGGACATAAAAATGCAGCCAGATTTCGTGAGCGGAAACCAAAGCGATGTTTATAGATGAGTGAAAATTAATCGATGCTTCGGCATAAGACAAGTGGATCAAGTTTCGAGGTCAGACTGGGAGAGACGTTAAGCTGGATTGTTTTAGATTTGACTTTGACTGTAAGTATGTAGAACCTGAACCTTCTCGAATGTGAGAGCAGCACTCCAGACAAGGACGGATCATTTCTTCGTATAATCGAAGCAGTTGTTCAGAGGGAAAAAATTTATCATTTACAGAGTGTTGTACTCTCTCCATTCCGTAATATGTCTCTTACCATTTTTTTTTCTTTTTATGCTGGAGGCTCCAGTAATGGACAAAAAGTCCACATCAAAGCCAGGCCTTAATTGAATTATACAGAGATCAATGAAAGGGAAGAAGAAGAGAAGTTTTATGAATTTTGGATGAAGTGAAATCCCTCTTTGAGAATGTGTTAGGTCACAGTTATTAGGAAAGACATGATAAGGTGAGGTGTTCCAGAGCTTCGAGATGTAGGGAGAGAAATAGATATCAAAATGGCCCACTCTTGACTTGCTAGCGACCACACAGTAATCATGTGGCGCAAAAGCTTGCCGAGTATTGCATGGTCTAGCTAGTGTTGGGAACACACAAGCAGCTAGCAATTCGGAGCAAAAAGCAAAGTAATGCCTATAGAAGAGGGAAATGAACCAACATTGCAACGTAGGGCAAGTGGGTCAAGTTCTGAAGTTGGCCTTGGAAATATTATAAGTAGAACCGCTTTCGACTCAACTCTGTCAAGTAAGGGTGGAAAGCTAGAGCCACTCCAGATATGAAAGCAGTACTCCATGCAAGGACGAATCAATCCTTTGTATAGATGAAGCAACTGTTCGGGGAAAAAAAAATGGACATCTAAACAGGACTCCCAGCTTCTTAGAGGCAGACACCTGTTTCCATAATATAGAGTTTTCAAGACAGTGGATGTAACAGTAATACCAAGTACGTGCTCTGAGTCAAGAGGTGGAATTACAGATCCGTCAAAGGTTTCGTTTACCCCACTGAGATATCTTGTCCAAGTCTGAGTTTATTTGAAGAAGTTGTGTCGAGACGAGGTACAGATCGAGTGTGAGAAGATGGAGCGGAATTGAAGGATGTGGAGAAATGCAGTGTTGAGTCGTCAGAGTATGAGTGCATTTGGTAATTTGTGGAGGAGAGAAAATCGTCGATAAAAGGGAGAAAAAAGTGTAGGGGACGGAACAGAACCTTGAAGAACACCTTTTTTGATACAGGAAGTGGGAAAGGCTGATCCATCAACAACCACAGAGACAGACCAGCCTCAGAGAAAGCTAGATATGAGGAAGCAAAGTGAAGGCGGGAAGTCAAAATAAGGTAGCTTAAAGAAAAGACCCTAACGCCACACCCTCTCAAAACTTTTAGATATGTCAAAGGTAATTACATGGGATTCCCAGAAATCTTTCAGGACTGATGACCAGTGTTATGTATTTCCTTATTCTTAATATCTTCAAAAGGATTTTATTCATTGTTTTGTGCATCTTTAGATGTACCTTTACTTTTCCTCTTATAGTTTTGGGGCATGATGTAGATATTGTTCCTTTATATGTCATTGACATTAACTTTGTTGTATAAATTATCATTAAAGTATTGTAAAACTTATAGTCACTCCTTTTCTTTATAAAGAAATGCTTGCTGTGTTAGGTCAATAATTTTGGGAGCTGGAGTTATACTGTTGAAAAATAGATTCTCTCTCTCCTCCTTGCCTGCTAGGTGGCTAGACGTGCACACTCTTTTCACTATATAATCAGGTCATATTTCCCTTATTATAGTCATCTGTCCTTGATTAATGGTTGTATAGAAGGTGCAAAGGTATAGGCATTATTAGTAGAAGGAAAGATAGCAGTATTTATAAGTAGATGTAACTTTCAGGTTAAATTAGAATGAATGAGTCGGTGGCTAGGCCACCATAGCGTCCATTTTGTGTGCGGATAATGATTATATTCTGGTTATTACTGGTGAAATATCTTTTTATTTATTGTTTCAAGTGTATTAGTGATCCTGACCTAGTTATTTATCTAAATACGTTAAGTATGAATTTGGGATTGGTATTAGAAATGCTACATTCGACTTTTACCTAAAGGTAGCGGCGTCCACATGGCCTAGTGTATTGACAATTATCTCGGAACATAAACCAGGGTGACTGTGTTCAGGGGTCGAGACCCACCGTAGCTGAAGTCGATTGGGATCGTGCCACCAGACATTAGTAAGATAGAAAGGAATATCACCAGTGGATCTCGCCTTGCCATACTGGTGATCAAAGAGAAGGCTATGAGATTCAAGATGTCTGAGGCTATGGGAGTTGAGAAGGGATTGAAAGACTGGAAATCGCAGATGTCAAAGGAACAAGGCGATAGCTGGAGGGGTTAGAACGGTTACTCCTCCTTGGGATGGGATGTACCAAATCATGATTCCAAGAAGTTCATGTTCTTAAACAGAAGCGGAACAGACGAGCAAGCGCAGGTGCAATTCCAGTACATGGGAAAAGTTGAGAGTAAATGTAAATAAGAGCAAGGTTATTAGTTTCATTAGGGTTGATGGACAAGTTAATTGAGATGTAAGTTTGAATGGAGAAAAATTGCAGGAAGTGAAGTGTTTTAGATATCTGGGAGTGAACTTATCAGCGAATGGAACCATGGAAGCGGAAGTGAGTTATAGGGTGGGGGAGGGGGCGAAGGTTCTGGGAGCGATGAAGATTGTGTGGAAGAGAGAACATTATCTCGGAGAGCAAAATTGGGTATGTTTGAAGGAATAGTAGTTCCAACAACGCTAAATGGTTGCGAGGCATGCGCTATAGATAGGGTTGTACGGAGGAGGGTGGATGTGTTGGAAATGAAATGTTTTGAGGATAATATGTGGTGTGAAGTTGTATGATCGAGTAAGTAATGTAAGGGTAAGAGAGATATATGAAAATATATATGGTTGAGAGAGCAGAAGAGGGTGTGTTGAAATGGTTTGGACATGTGGAGAGAATGAGTGAGGAAAGATTGACAAAGAGGATACATGTGTCAGAGGTGGAGGAAACAAGAAGCAGGAGACCAAATGAGGTGTGGAGGGTCAGAGTGAAAAAGATTTTGAGAGATCATGGCCTGAACATGCAGGAGGATGAGAGGCATGCAAGGAATATATATGTCATATATAATATAACCAAGCACACACAAAAGCTAACACAGGAAACAGGGATCACATATGAAAACACTTTAAAAATTATGAAATTATTTACTGACAAAGTAAAAGTTGCAAAACTGCAATGAAATAATTGCAGAGAGAAAATAAAATTCACCCAGTAAATCTTGGGAGCTGTTGGGTTGGACTACTAGGAGCAGCAAAGGCTTCTCTGACTCTAATCCCTGGAACTAATAAGGAAGGAGTACACTGTCATCTACACTTGAAAAATACTACAAGACTTGGCCTATGAGTGCATGGAGGTATAACCATCTACACAAAATTAAGAATGGGTAGGTGTCTGCATGCTCAGGTCTACCACTGCCACGGGAATATCCAAACACTATGAAGGGCCAACTTTGGTATCCAAGAGCTGCATTTCTTCAATGAAAGCCTAAACACATCAGCAACCTCAAGGGTTTATCTGATACCTTCAAAGGTTGCATATACAAGTTTCTTCAGGCTGTGCATAATAAACCTTCTCGAAACAAATACAAGGCATGCGGAGTGGCTGTATCTAACTTGATCTGACAAAGCTGCAGTAATGCTATAAGGAAAGTTAGGCAGACATTGTTCCCCATGATGAGTGGTGAACCTAAGCTCCAAACCTCTTCGAGTAATTTCAGATCTATTGAAAGTATGTACATGAGAGGCAGGTGGGAAGAGTTGTTAATAGAATGAAAATAAACAGTGCATGAAACACTGTGGGAATAAATACGTAAGGGTCTCAATGGAGGAATACGTGTAAATGTGCTATCAAGGACTAAATTAGTTGCCAAAGTCTTAAGGTCACAAAGGGCATATATGAGACAAAGATAAAAGCAAAAACACTTACATCTCTTAAGGAAATAATATTTGAATGATGACCATATCTGTACAATATCTCAATCTCTTCTTGGCAGTCCCGAGTCTTTTTGGGAATGATCTTAACAGCATATTCTTGTCTAGTTGCTCGATGAACGCAACGCCGACAAACACTGTAGCTGCCTCGACCCACCTCTTCACATATATCGTATTCATCATGTACACTATTTGGTTTCACACCTGATAATCTCTGCAGGGAAAATAATACACATATAAGATTATATACACTTTACAATATAGGAATCAAATATATCTATGCAGATCATAAGTACCAAAAACTGTCATTATGCAATAATCAGGAACAAAAATTCAAGATGAAGTAAAAGACTGACACTATGCTCACATGAACTTTCTTGAATCCATTTTTCCTTCATGTTTACCATTTCCAGCAAAAGCAAAGTAGGGTCACATCCACTCTCCACTTTTAGATGATCCTTTGGTTTTCCCAGACCATTTCATATACCACATTTCAGCCCTGTGCAGCACTTCATCCCATGTATGCCACATTTCTCCAATTTGCTCAATCCCATGCATGCCTCTCACCCTTCTGAATGTACAGGCCCAGGTAACTTGAAACCTCTTTCACTACATCCATCTATCTTCCTCACCCCAACTTTTCTCCCACCACATCTGAAACGTATATCCTCTTACTTGGTCTCTCTTTTCTTATCCTCTCAGCACGTCCAAACCATTTCCACATACCTTGGGTAGCTCTCTCAATCATAATCCATTTACCACACATCCTTCTCACAGATATTCTTCATGCAATCAACCCAACATGATTTATACACAATAATGATCAGAAACTATCATACAGAATGTAAGTAATGATACAGGTATGGTTATTCAATCTGGCTCTATCTTAATATCCAAGTGGAATATTGCTAAAATAAGCAATCTTTATGTCACTGGTAAATCAGTCTTAATGTCATCTAAAAACTCCTCGGGAGAAAGAATACTTCCCACGCATTCCCTGCGTGTCGTAAAAGGCAACCAAAAGGGGAGGGAGCGGAATGCTGGAAATCCTCCCCTTCAGTTTTTACTTTTCCAAAAGAAGGAACAGAAAGAGGGTCCAAGAGAGGATTTTACCTCTCAGGCTCAGTCTTCTGTTCTTAATACTACTTTGCTAATGCAGAAAATGGCAAATATGTATTAAAAAAAAATAATGACTTATAAATCACAGTAAAACTATTCTTTCCCTTAAAGAAAAGAGTATCTGAAAAGTATATGATGTCCTTGTAATGTTTTAGGCAAAACTGCACAAATAACCCTTACCATCACTCACTTATAGCTATTATATATGTGCCCATCACATTTACTTTTATATATATATGTATATGTTCACCATTTTGCACAACAATGAGAAAGCACCCGAAGCACAAATAAATGACCTCATTTGTTCACATTTACTCTCAAGATGTTGTATATAATGCACCAAAACCAGATCCCACTATTCACAACTAGGCCCCACAAACCTTTCCATAGTTTATCGTGATTACTTCATATGTTCTGGTTCAGCCCACTGATAGCACATCATCCCTGTATACCACATTGCTCCAAATCACTCTACCTCTTGCACACCTCAAACCCTTCTGCATGTTCAGGCCCAGAACATTCTTGTGCTCCATCTTCCCACTCTTGATCTTATTAAAATAAAAGCTTTCTTACTGCTTCTTGGTCCCAGTGGTCCCAAGTCAGTATAAAATAACTAAGATGACTATGTTCACTTGTAAGACAGGAATGGCTTACTCACTATATGCAGGTGTTTGAGAAGGATAGGTTCTTTAGAAGTTTCAATTTCCTACTTATGTTAGTTTGCAAGAAATACTTTTAAACTATGTGATAGCAAGAAATACTTTCAAACTATCAGTTATGTGAAGTGCAGTATACTTACACTATCTGACATATCATGTTAGATTAAACTTGACATACCTTGCTAAGTGCAGTTGTTTTCTCAGTAGTGTGTGATGGCATCATTTCAACCCCATCAACATGGTCATCTAATAAAAAAGGGGCAACAAAACTGAAGCCCTTAAACATCTGGTGAGCATTGGCACTTGGAGGAACACCCGGAGAATCTGAAAGTTACCTCACAAGTAACATACTACATATTTAATGACAAAAGAAGCAATGCAATAGCTACTTGTCAAAATGACCATTAATATTTGATATACACTTATAGGTCATCATTTTGTCATATGAACAAAGAAAATTATTTTGGTATGAAAGTAAATGGTTGTAAAACAAAACAAAAAAACTGTAAATTTCAAAATAATTGTCTGGCATAATACCAACCTCTAGGTGTCCGTGTGGTGAATTCCTGATCAAAGTAAAAAGTATCATCTGCTTTTGAAACTGCTGGCTTGAAAGGTGGTTCAATTTCCTTACTATACAGTTTATTCCAGTCAATAGATGCAAAGAATGGGTGACGTTTCAGCTCCTCTACTCCCTCTGGACCTGTGGGATTCCAGGCAATGTATTTCAGATACTCTCCATGATTTCCCTTGGAAACACTTTCAAACATTATGCATTTGCTAACTGCATGTAAGAGAAGCATGATAAAAGCTATGTACTGATGCCTATAGAATTCACACATACTGAGCCTTACAATGATCTTGGTATATAATACATACAAATATTCATTTTTTGGTGCATTCTACATGACTGCCAGTGTGTGGAAGTAACTTTTGAAGAATGAAAAACTGTTTCTTTCTAGGGCAGTGTCCCACAAGCTGAATCTCTTGATCACCAGGGTCAAATTCTCTAATCTCTGACCTCGTATTG
>JAUUDZ010020441.1:0-11290 GCA_032361705.1 Panulirus versicolor | reverse complement strand
GAGAGAGAGAGAGAGAGAGAGAGAGAGAGAGAGAGAGAGAGAGAGAGAGAGAGAGAGAGAGAGAGAGAGAGGATGAATGGGAGAATTGGCCTTTCGTAACCTTAAGAATTACCTAGTACATATCATCCGCATGTAGATTCAAATTTCTCTTTACATTTTCTTCCTTGTAGAGCGTTGTCATTGATTCTTATCTCACAAAAACTAAACTAGGAATCTAAAACTTTAAAAACGAGCCCGAAGTCATTAACGACGAGGTCGAACATGCAGCTGAGACTGACGAGAGTGGTGATGATCCCCTGTGTGCAGCCGCAAGTATACCTTGGCCATCTTGCACGCAACAAAATGTCCGGTACTAGTGAAAGCCGGGGGATGTCAAAGACGTCTTTATTCAAGCAAGATTAGGTGGAAGCAGGTCGAAGCCAGAGTCGTATAAACTTATTCGGACGGGCGTTGGATTCGAGAGCCATTTTGTCTGGGTTGGAGACATTATATAATCTCAAACATAAACAAAGGCAAGGACTCTCGCGCTTCAGTACCTTCAGGTCTTCATAAAACTAGATTGAGAAGAAAGTCGTCAACAGAGTTGTTTTCCATGTTATAATTCATATCGAGTATTATAGAGTAATTTTCCAAAAAAGTCTTAGCGCCAATATCATGAGGCGTATCATGTAAGATGAAATTCGCTTCACGGAACTTACGAAGAGAAAAATCAGTTCATAAAAAAACTCGTTTTATGCTTACATCTCTTAAGGTTTGTTGGTCATGTAGGCCAATCAGCTGCCAGGGTCATTAAGGTCATCAACGTCCAATCTATAACCACCAATCGAAAATCTTGAACACACTTCTGTTGCTCAGTTTTATCATAAGATTCTTTTTGCTGCCACTTCACGTCTGATTACATCAGACAAAAACAAAACGTACGACAATTACTGTGTTCTTTATACGAAATACACTGCATGATAACTCCGCCAGGAATCAAACAGGTAATACGCATATGAATATTGAAATGACGCAGGACGATAAAGCCCTAACTTGTAACAAATCATGGTGACCAAGAACTTTATGCTCCTGCTACTGTTCCTTACCGCAGCATCCAGTCACTCCTTAATACGGCATCCAATCACATTTACCACGGAATCCGGTCTCTCCTTATCTACCACGGCATTCAGTTACTCCTAAACGTGCCTTCCAGTCACTCCTTACCATGGTATCCAGTCACTCTTCACCATGATATCCAGTCACTCCTCACCAAGGCATCCAGTCACTTTTCGCCATGACATCCAGTCACTCTTACCACGGCTTCCAGTTATTCCTTACCTAGGCATCCAGTCACTTCCTACCACAAGATCCAGTCACACTCTACCACGACATCTTTTCATTTCCTACCACGATATCCAGTCACTCTTCACTACGGCCTTCAGTCACTTCGTACCATGGTATCTAGTCAGCCTTACAATGGCAACCACTCACTCCTCACAGCGGCATCCAGTCACTCCTTGCCACGGCATCTAGTCACTCCCTATCACAGCATCCAGCTACTCTTTACCATGGCATCCTGTAACTCCTCACCATTGTATCCAGTCACTCCTTACCATGGCTTCCAGTCACTCCTTACCACGGCATCCAATTACTCCTTACAACGGCATCCAGTTAGTCCTTACCACGGCATCCAGTCTTTCTTCCTCTCTATAGCACAAAGTCACTTCTCACAACGGCATTCAGTCATTTCTTTACCACAACATCCGGTCTCTTTCTCTTTTGTTTTATATGGTCGAAGGCTCCTGTCACGGTCAAGAGCCCCTCTAGACTTTATATATATATATATATATATACAATGACAAAATCAAACAAAATATCCAACTCTCACCAACGCAACATGGCTTCAGACTCAACCACTCTACCACCATACTGCACATAAAATTCACACAACATAAATGGCTTCAACCAACCGCAACCCCCATCCCGCACATTACCAGTGGCAACAAACATCAATAAAGCGTTTGACACCGTCTCCCAGCGCATCATCGCACAAAAGATACTTGACACCATCCTCTAAAACAGTGACAAAAAGTGGTACGACAACTCCATAGCCAGCAGTCATGCCAGAACTACTTACGACTTTACCTCTAAAACCATTAAACTCTACAATATATATTGTAAGGAGCTGTTCTTTCTCTCTCTTCAATCTATTCCTATATGACCTCCCAGTACCTCCAGCAAACCACAATGCGAAGGTCTTTTCTTATGCAGACGACGCCTCACAGTCACAACACAACACAACACCCTGACACAACAGCAGCATAAACATACATGCAGCACTACATTACACGGTGAGAACAATGGCTCTCTGGGAACAGAATGTCTACATCTCCACAGATGTCTTCGTTATGAATTGTTTACATCTGCTGAGGGGGACTGTCTCCGTGAAACATGTCATGCACTGTAAAGCTTGAAATCATAACTCCTGCTGAAGTGCGATTTACCCTTCATCTACCAGGAATCATATCGTCGTGGTTGACAGAGTCCATACAAGTGGGTTTTTTTTTCTTTTTATGAAAAATCCGTCCTATCTTGCACAAAATAACACCGATTCCAAGATCAAACAGTCTCTGTTTTTCTCGTGTTGCTCTTTCGAACTCTAAAAGAACTCAATGGTTCAGATTTATAAGCAAAATGTAATCCTTACAATTGATCAGTTGGATCAGACTGTCGCTTAAATTCTCGTTTATATGAACCGTTTAGTTACCCATATCATATATGTAATGTTTATCTTCGTGTGCGAAAGACTGTAGTTGATTACTGACGACCGGAGCGCCACCTTTGTCAGGATGCTGAACTAATGGCGATTTACCCAACATATCAAAACATCGTAATTGTTATACCATTTTAACGTGATAAGAAACTACGTTCGTTGAAGATCACTTACAAAACTAAGATAAATTTTCTATCCCATTTTCACAGAGGTTCCGTCCAAACATGCTGATGCCCGAGATGAAGAAGCCTGAAATGTCGCAGCCAGAGACGGCCATGCCAGAGTTATTGCAGCCATGGACTCTGAGGCCAGAGGTGACGGAGCCAGAGACAATAAGGCCAATGATAGAGCCAGAGACGATGAGGCCAATGATGGAGCCAGAGACGATGAGGCCAATGATGGAGCCAGAAACGACAAGACCAGAGGTGATGGAGCCATTGACGACGAGACCAGAGTTGCTGGAGCCAGACACGACGAGACCAGAGTTGCTGGAGCCAGACACAACGAGGCCAGAGTTGATGATACAACCATGGACAACGACACCAGAGATGATGCAACCAATGACGACCAGACCAGACATGATGGAGGCCGAGGGAGAGATGGCGTCGGCACCTCTGACTGACCCTCCCATGAGCCTGGACGACTTTGACGAGTTGGATCCTTTCATTAATCAGAGTTCCGTGGCTGCTGCTCCTGCTGTTGCTCCTGCTGAGTCCTCAGCCTCCGAAGATATGCTACTCACCCAGACGGCCACAGAGAGGGACATGGTAAGTAATTAGCCTTCTTTGTAAGTATGGGGATTTACAGAAGTACTGAGACTTAATGGTACTTAAGTTGTTGTTCTCATGGTTAGCTGGTATGTCTGAGGGACGAAGGGGCATCGTGGGTACAACTAAGACACAAACATTAATCAGTCCAGAGCCACACTTACCAAAATCATGACATTCTCTTATGTAAGTTATGACTGCCATACAGTACAACTTTCACTCTTAAATTTATTGCAGGTGGTAAACCTAAAGGTACTTGAGTTAATAAAAGTATTAGAGGCATTAAATTACTGATAGTAATAGTAGTAGTAGGAGGGGTAGTAGTAGTAACAGTAGTAACTATTGTAGCAATAGTAATAGGAGTAGTTGTAGTACATCATTACAGTCATTAACTTTAAAATCACCAGCAGCAATTAAATCAATACGATCAACGGCAGTAGCAATAAAGTAATTCTCTCATCAAAAGCTATAAGACCAATCAAATATTCCCTCCACACACGAAGATGCTAATAATCAGCACTAGAATATCATGCCACACGTTTGGAAGAGAATTCGAAAAGTTTTATCATAGGATTAGGAAATACAGACGAACAGTGTGAAGATGTGTTTTGCATCCTCTGATGATAAATTTCACAATATTATTTACCATACATGAATAACACTACCTACAACAATAGCAAATCAGGTAACATGATTGACAACAGTAACAACAGAGATTGAGTAACACTACCAACAACGGAAGGGACAGTAACAAAGCTATTACGTAGAGTTGAAAAAAAGGTATCAACAGAGTAGCATCAATGTTCGTCACAGAAGCAAAAGATAACGGAACATGTCCGCATCAACAGTAGCAGTGGGAAACGTAGTGGTACTAGTAATAGCAGTAGCATCAACAGAAGTAGCAATATCAACAGATACAGCAGTAAACACATCATCAACAGAAACACCAGCAGCATCAATACGAACAGTAGTATAATCAGAAGTATAATGCAATACTGCACCATCGACGGTACCAGTAACAATAGTGACACCAGTGTAATGTAGCACCACCAATAATTGCATCAACACCAGCATTAGTTTTAGTAACACCAGGCGCAGTAACGGGAGCATTAGCATCGGTCCACCACACAGCATCATCTGTAACAGAGGCCATAGCAGCCGTCACAGGAGAGTCCCCAGTAAGAGCTCTTCTCAACTTCCAGGTGACGGAGGCCTTGGCCGAAGAGACGGAGGAGGGCGAGGACGGGAGGTGGCCGACCACTTTGTCTCCCTTCGACGAGACGGGGGAGAGGCACGGGTTGGCCGACTCACTGGACGAGATGAGGGACACCTTCCACCCGTTTGCTGACACGACCTTTGACGACCAGGTGAGGCGGGAGAGCAGGGAGAGAAACAGGTCCCAGAGGGAGAGGGAAGCATTACGGTAAGAGAAAAAAATAATGGGAAGAGACTAAAAATGAGGAGCAAGCGAGTATAGAAAGAAAATGGGTTTACAATAAACTTCGTTTCATTGCACGATTTTAACTTTGTTCACATGATGATATGTATCACGTTAATTCTCCATAACATAATGAGTGTATACTGAATACGAAAGCCCGCGTAAATTGGTATGATGAATAAACACTAAAAAAAATTCTCCTGTCCATAACAGATTTTCAATACTGCCTGCAATCGCAAAGGCAACAATAAAAACTAAAGAAAACTATGTCAAAATGGTATCTATTTATTTTTTTCTTATAAATGCTGAGGACTTTAGTCTCAAAAAATAGGTCCTTGAGGCTTGGCCTTTTGAAGATTAATCGATTTTGAGAAGGTGGAAGACCTATCGCATAAAATAGGGCAGATAAAATAAGGCAGGTTTTAAATACAAATATGCCGAAGTAATTTGTCTTGGTAATCCGCTCATCTCGGTGAGGTGTTCCTGTACACAGTATACAGTCTCTAGACATCAAGATCTGCTAAAGGAATTAAATCTTTGTGTGTTTTGGCCACTGCACGTCAGGCTCCGTGTAAGCAACCAATACGACACCATTTAACTGGACTCATGCAGCTGCAAGGATGCGCTACAATTAGCATTTGGGACACGAAACTGGTAGATACGATTAACCGCTGCGCCCCAAGGATACGGACCCTGGACCACTGTGCGTCATGCAGGTGACAAATGATTTTTATCTTAGATCATCGTATGGTCCAGAGAGATCCCCCTTCACGTCACGTGATCTCAAGGGTGACGGAAAGCTCATACTCACACGAGTCGTAACAAGAACCACGGTAGAACTTATACTTCTAGTACGTACGGAACACATGAAACGGATGGAGTCACTTTACCAATGGGTGCCTAAGATTCGAACCCGGGACCACCACGTGGCAGGCCAGTATACTATCCCCTCCTCTCCGAGGTAACCAAAGCTTTTCTTCTCACACCAAGTTATGATCCCAGGGGTGCGAAGCATGGGCTGCTGGTGAGAACACACGAAAGAAAGCAACTGAGTTGGAAATGAAATATACGAGGATAGTAAGTGGTGTGAGGAGAGTTGATCGAGTATGTAATGGTCGGGTACGAGAGGTGTGGTAACAAGAAGAGCTCTGCTGAACAGCATGTGTTGAAATGATTTGGACATGTGGAGAAAATATGTGGAGAGAGGTTGACAAAGACGGTGAATGTGTCAGAAGTGGCGGGGACAAGGAGAAGAGGGAGACCATATTGGAGATGAATGGATGGGGAGAATAAGATTTTGAGTGATCGGGGCCTAAATATGCAGGGGGGGGGGGGGGGGTTGAAATGCATTCATGGGAGAGAATGAGTTGGAGTAATATGGTACAGAGAAGAGAACGTGCTATCGATGGACTTAATCTGGGCATATGAAGGAGCCCGGGGAAACCATGGAAAGGTCTGTGGGACCTGGATGTGGATAGAGAGTTGTGGTTTCGGTGCATTACACATGACAACTAGAGAATGAGTGTGAGCGAATGAGTCCCTATCTTCGTCTGCTCCTGGTGCTACCTCGCTAACGCGGACTCCGGCTGCTTCAGGTCACACGATGAGAGTAAAGTTACCCTCGGCAGGCCGTATTTTCAGATGAGGAAACAGAAGACAGCCTCTGGGGTAGAGTTACGCCACGTGCGAACAGTCACCATACGCGAGCCTGGACCTTTGTCATGGACGAGAAGCTGTACACATTCGTCGAGGAACTTCTCACTTCAAAGGAGTCCATAATTTCCTTGCTACTGATTGTAGTGCAGCCTTGAAGCTTCAGAAGCCAAGGGTCTAAAGTTTATGAAAGCTCTTGAAGATTTCAGGCTGCGCTGCAGCCAGTAGTAGGGAAATGGTGGACTCCATTGGAATGACAACTTCCTCGAAAAGACTGCACTGTTTTCGTCCACTGACAGTGATACAACCTTGCCGATGATGATCCTCCACTCACAACTTAACCCCAGGATCCCATTACGAGCATTCTGCAGTCTTAGGGTGCAGTCGACACACAAACAGGGAAACGATGGATTCCTTTGGTAAGAGAAAGTCTTCAAAGAAACTGTACCACTTTCCGTCCTACGTATTTCCTTGCATTATTTTTCTTTTTTTTGTGGTGTGTGTAACTTGGCAGGTACTTAGGCGTTGCTTTGTCCGTCCGTCCGTCACTGGGAGTCCCACTTTAACGTATAACATAACCTTGGTTGAGACTTGAAAAGTCTAAATCGGTTATTCGTACAACTTCATCCTTTTGTTTCCCAACCTCCAGCGAACTGACTGGCGTAAGACCCATAACGGTAGTCAGGATTTTACTTGAGTTCTGCCCCTTATGGAAGAGGTTTAACCTGCAACTTAACCCAGCTTATAACTTGAGAAAAAATCCATCATTGGCTAAGGTATGTGCCACGTGCTTTATACTATTATCCAAACAGCATTGCCACCTATTCTTATCCCACTCTTAATAATAATGGTGCACTATACAAGTGTTTCATGGAACACCCCTTAATCATGGTGCACTACTCAAGTGTTTCATGGAACACCTCTTAATTATGGTGCACTACTCAAGTGTTTCATGGAACACCCCTTAATTATGGTGCATTACACAAGTGTTTTATGGAACACCTCTTAATCATGGTGCACTACACAAGTGTTTCATGTAAAGCTATAGTATGAGAGATGGTGCAGGGCACACACACACACACACACACACACACACAATATGACACAGAGACTCATCCATCCTTCTCTCCCACAGAACCTGACGGAGGCGATAGAGGAGGAGACAGCGACGGAGTTCCTCTCCTTCACAGATATTGATGCCTTCTGAACTGCCTGAGCCCAGCTGGGGTGCACCACGGGCGGTGACCGTACTAAACCCAGGGGTGATTGCCACTCTGCCCCCAGGGGAAGTGTCTCTCTACACTATTCCAGGGGTAACGTCCGAGCTATACCCCAGGGGCAGCGTCAACATTACCCCAGGGGTAACGTCCGAGCTATACCCCAGGGGCAGCGTCAACATTACCCCAGGGGTAACGTCCGTGCTATACCCCAGGGGCAGCGTCAACATTATCCCAGGGGTGACGTCCAGCGGCAGCGTCCACACCACTTCACGGGCGGCGTCCGTGCTACCCCTGAGGGAGTTCTTCACCTCTGACGCCTGTATACCCAAGGGGGCAGCCCCGAAACCCCCCACGGAGTGACGAGGGGGATACTTGCCGAAATATATCTCACTCGGAGAAACTTTTGGTGTTATACTTGAAAAAAAAGAAACTATGGATTATGGAAAGAAAAAGAACTGTGGCTACAAAACTGTGAAATGTACCTTATTCTCTCAGTGTATTCTTAAACGTGGTGTGTGTGTGTGTGTGTGTGTGTGTGTGTGTGTCATACTCAAAGATGTGATACACTGGGAGGCGCAGTGCTGTTGTGTTTGGCCTCTTGTGTTGCGGTGGTGTACGTGGAACTAAAATGTAAATATATATATATATCATAAGCTCTCCCATTAGTGTGACTCAGACTGCATTTACGTGTTACTTTGGCCTCCTGTCCTCGAGAACAGACTGCTCGCTGGCCTCCCCCTCTGTCTCGGTCAAGCAGCACCCGTCAGGCCACCGCATCCCATAGATGTTGTGTGGGCGGTGGGTACTCGAGGATTAGCCGACATGGAACCGATTCCTCTCTCTTTCCGCAGCTACTGGAGGACGACTTACGTTATTCTCTTTGTTTTCCTGACCACCTGTGATGTCTTGCTCTGACAGACACGTCTCTCCGCACTTGGAGAACGAAAGACCTTATGTTCTTCCATTAATACTCTACTTTAAGCGACATAATTAAAAAAGACATGCCCTGTAATCTTAGGTAGTTGTGGAAAACGCTCTAATTTCGCGTGAAACTTGAAATGTCGAATTTCTTAAAGACATTATTTTTTTCTTCATTGGAAGCGCTGACGGTGACGCTTACATCCTTCATGTTGTGGTCTGTGTGCTGGACACAGAGGCTCCTCCACCTGCAGGCCGGGGTGACGCCGTGCTGCACCCCGCCACCAGGATGACAGAGGGCCAGGGGGACGTGCTTTTTCCCGGCACCAGGAGGATGAAGGGCTAGGGTGACGCGTTGCACAGTGGCACCAGTTGGACTAAGGGCTAAGGCGACGTGCTGCGCCTTTACATGACACAAGCAGGAGGTTGCCATAGGGGCTATAAGGAATCTCACTATACCGACTTAATATCCTCACTGCTTACCGCACGTGTACACATGTGTAGATAGGGGATAAAAATGTCAAGTACATAGACATAGCGCATAGAATTGGACCAAAATGCCAGACGTACGACTAAAGTTAGAACAATATCGAGTATGGCAGGTTAGTGAACACCAAACGTTGTGTACATCATAAAGGCAACGACTCGCACCCTAGAGGCCCACAAGCTCCTGGATGTACCAACGTGTCCATCTCACAAGACAGTCCCATCTGAACCCCGTTTCACACATCTGGTTCATAGTAGACTATTCTAGCAACGTGTCACACATCTAACACTAGAGATCCATTGTTTCATAAACCCTCTTCTTTGTTTCATGACGGCTATAAGACGTAGGTTAATCTGACTATGCTGAATCTAATTTCACTGACCGTCTATCAGAGATCTCTGTTCTGTGTACTAGCGGAAGGATATCACTGTTGCGTACGGTACTCAAGACTCAGAACAGCATTTGTCTCCCATACTTACAGTCGAGCAAAAGGATAGCCCCTACTAGCTCATCTGCATTGAATGAAATTCCCTCTCACAGGCAATGTTTATAAACCAAGACTGAAATACAAGACGTGGAGCAAATCAAGACTTGATCAAAAACCTTCCCAGTAAACTCCTGAGACCCTTGCTGTGACAGAGCACGCAGCTCGTGCCTATGAAGAGTCAGGCATTCACGTCATCAGAGTCTGCTCGCTCGAGGGCAAAGTCTGACGAGGAGAAGACGCCACAAAACTGCATGATGTTTCTGCCACCACCAGAGAAGCACCAGTGTGCACAGTTAACGCTTAAAGTGAATGATGGAGGTAGCATGCACTCGGCTGACTGAACTGAAACAGTGCCATCACCATAATAGAAAGAGAAGAAGACTGGAAACACTTGATAGAGGCATTTCCACCAGCGTGAGGGAAACACATATCCACCCACTCCCTTCTGGTACACAGCACATGATTGAGGTTTGCGACCACTGTTGTCAAGGGAGATCACGTCGTGGGAAACATATTCTGGCTCTGTAAGAAAGAATACTTTCCCATCACTGGCCAAGCTCAGGCAGACGTACAGACAGTGGCCAAGCCCAGGCAGACGTACAGGCAGTGACCAAGCCCAGGCAGACATACAGACAGTGACCAAGCCTAGGCAGACATAAAGACAGCGGCCAAGCCCAGGCAGACGTACAGACGGTGGCCAAGCCTAGGCAGACGTAAAGACAGTGGCCAAGACCAGGCAGACATACAGATAGTGGCCAAGCCCAGGCAGACGTGCAGACAGTGGCCAAGCCCAGGCAGACATACAGACAGTGGCCAAGCCCAGGCAGACGTACAGACAGTGGCCAAGACATGGCAGACATACAGACAGTGGCCAAGCCCAGGCAGACGTACAGACAGTGGACAAGCCTAACCAGAAATACAGACATTGGTCAAACCTAGGCAGAAAATGCTCCCTCAGTGAGGGATGTCGGGTAGGTAATGCACTGCGGGTTCACAATTGTTAAGCTGGTATCAAAAACTATTATGAATTACGTCACAAATAAGATGAGGCAGGATCACACCATCATCAAAACACATCAGTTCATGAAAATTACCTGAACTATTCATTGATTTTGCGTACAGTCATCAACAACAATTAACAATTCTAATGAAGAATTCGATCAGCTATCATCTCTTGATTCATGATTCACTTCTTTTTGCATGTGTGACCTCTCCTCAGAGTGACTTGAGAGATGACAGGATCCAAGATTCTGTGTCAATTAGCCACTCCAGCGAGACAGACAGACAGACGGATAGCTGCCTGCTTGCTGGGGAACCCTAACCACTGCCTGATGTGGGCACGTCTCTCAGTGTAACAAGATCTGGTCATGATAAGCCTTAACACACATGAATCTGTCTTTCTGTTCATTTCTCATGCTTGTGGAAATATCACAAAAAGCGCAAATTGTGAGATAAAAAAAAAAAAACGACAAGTTTGTGAGTGTTTTACTCAATTTGTCTCATTTGAATTCTCATTATCTGTATATAGAAAACTGGGATGTGGTCATTCAGTAATGGGCTACGCTACC
>JAUUDZ010020430.1:0-11290 GCA_032361705.1 Panulirus versicolor | reverse complement strand
TCCGGGTTCGGTCCTGGCTGTTGAAGGTTTGTATGTTCTATGAAGGTGAGCGTTCATATGCACTTTGTTCATATATATATATATAAACTTTGGCTGCGATGATCTCGAGTTCAGAAATCCCTACCAGCTGTTGTTATATTCATTCATACCTTCAATATTGCTAGGCCCAACCCTCTAGGACAGCCTAGACCTAAAGGATAGTCGTCGCTTGTGTGTCTTCTCTATCATGGGTGCGTAGCTCAAATACCACATGGATAGTATACTACACAAATAGAAAGTAGTGTCGACAAGAAGTACGGTAGTAAGGGTCTTAGGCCAAAGCAGACAGCCTGAGAGGCTGTAACGTGCTTCACTGGCACTATGCCGTCGGCCAGAATATTGGCTGGCACTTTCATTCTCCACCACGGATCGCGTGGTGGTTTGAACGCAGACTGGGTACAAAACACCCACACACCCACTCCTCTCTCTCTTTTTCTTGAAGTCGCAAACACGGCACAGCCAAAAACCATGCCCCAATGATGGCCATCTCAGATGAAAGGGGAAATGAAGTGAGAAAAAATATATAATTCAATTTAAGATCATGTGTTTGTCGACCTGAGTCATAAATGTGAAGAGATTACGGGAAGGGAGAAAGATGGAGGAGAATTCCACAGCTCGGCTGTACATTTAAGTGGTGAATGTAACGTAGCTAGTCTCAACAGCAACAATGGAAAACTGCAGCCTGTCGCATTTCGCCGATCCAGACCTTAGCAGTTGGAATAAATGTAGGAAGCTCACGGGAACAGTGTCTAGAAACAATACCAGTAGAATAAAGGGAGGGCAGCAGCATTACGAAAAGGGTTGGTTGAATGTAGGTGATAACAGATAGTAAGGTGGAAGAAGGGCCACCTTATATATGAAAGCAGTGGTCCACACTAGAGCGAATGAGACCCTTATAAATATGGAATTTCAACACGAAAAAAAAAAAAAGCACCTCCACAAAGACCCCAGCTTTTGGGAAGCAGATTTTGCGATGCTTTTTATGTAGGTTTTCTAAGATAGAGTTGATTATGCCCGTGTTCATGCTACTAAAGGGCTGAGCTGTATTGTGGTACTTTTTTGAGATTCAATAGCAGGATACGAGTAAGATTTAGAAAGAGACATACATAGAAATTACGGTTTTGCATTTGAATTTAGACACGCAACTATTTCATACATACTATAGAATACATATAACATCAGCACACATCAAAAGACCATACATAAAGGTTATGCATTTGAAGTTACACATTCATAGTTAAATCATGAAAGTTTCCAAACTTTTTTCTTTTATCTTACCAAAATCTCATCTGTAGGACGAGTCATCCACCAACCGAAACACTTATCTCTAGAGTCCTGAGGTTTTACGAGCAGTCTTACTTGCACAATTAAGTGTGTGTTGAAAATTTGGGACAAACCTGTGGTTCATGAAAACATTATTTTCTTTTCATTTCCTTTATTTGAAAAAAAAAATCAATACTCAACAAGACCTCTGGCATTTGACTCGTGCAGTCTATCAAAGATTAGACAGCTACTTCAAATAGTGTAGTTTGTTTTCAGGGTTGACAACAAAATCTGGTATCATATCCGCTTGCTGAATCCAATCAATAGATAGGATTGGCTCATCCTTTCTCTTCATACTCTTATATATTATTTTAGTGCTTATGGAGGCAAGTGCTCAGTGCAGAGGGATAGTCTTGGGGAAGGTACTAGAGTATATCTACAAGCAGTGTATTATTGTGGAGAAATTTAGGAAGAAACCCCAAGTGTTATCCTTGATGAACTGTGAGTGTACATACACCCTCTGTCATATCAAGATTTTTTTTTTCACAAAGTATGTAGTGTCGTTAGCCACGACTCTTCCATTTTCATGTGACCTCACTACACATCTGGCTCATGCGACCTGATGTTACACCTACTACTTGTGATTATTGCATGAAGTAACCGACACTAACTTTATATTGACCCAGATTGACCTTGACCACCTTCATTCCTCATTACAACCCCGGCGTGGCTAACCTCACTCAGAAATACCTGTGTATTACCGAAGGTTGTCACTCAAGCAGTACCTAACTTACACATTGCAAAAGCACAAGCCAGTGCTTAAAGTCTGTAAACGTATTGTGCCCTTGGGGCTTCAACACCGTCAGTTACAGCACATCCCGTGACACCAAGCGTTATACTTTTCTGGTTGGGCTCTGTGGTGTCTCTTCTCCCACGGCCTTCTTCAGAATGTTTCACTTTGAATAACACGCATCTCCAGAAGCAGCATGAACTCCGGAACCTCCGATCTAGACTTCTTTGCCGCACAAACGGCAACCACCCACTAACATAAGACACAGGCTCGCCTCTCTCTCCTACAGAATATCCACGAGACCCGTCAGCCATTCATTTTTCCTACGGGGCACCTGTCTCACCTCCTCAGACATGTCTTTATCATTTCACATCACCTTGCTATATAAATCTGCACTACCTTCGTACAATACATAATCCGGCACTCCAGCAGCATCTTGCTCTGGGCCACATTTCTTCTGTGTATTCCCAATATAGCACTGTGGTGTTGCCGTTACGGGTGTTTCCGTAACCCACTCTCACTCTGTACCAATACAAAAAGAATTTAGACAACTGAACACTAGAACACTAGCTAAGAGTGAATAAGGATGAAGCCGGACTTCAACGGGAACCACAACACTCTATGAAGAACAGAACGTAAAGCTGAACTACTCGACCATTTGCCAATGGCCTCTATATATAGGTTGAAAATATTTATACTGAGAATATGTGTCAGTTTCAATCACCAAAATCCCGTTTCATTATCTTAGAACTTGGTAAAGTAACTTAAAACTTCAGCCACCAAAATCACTTTTCATTATCTTAGAAATTGGTAAAGTGACAAACTAACTATATTATACATGTAACTCTCGTATGTGATACAGTAGTATCTTTAATGTATTAATTTTCATCCAGGATCAGTAATGTGCTGTAAAATTCAGGGTCATAAACCAAAATTATATACTGTAAGAAAACATTAAGCCGATCAGTGTCATTACTGTGAAGTTTGAGAGGAAAATTGTGGTAATCATCAATAATACGATAGGGTACCAAGAAATGCATTGTTGTAGTCAGCTAGTATACATGATAACATATCAATGTGGTTTCTTTAGGAAATTAGCATGTAATACAATCATTTCAACTTACAGTACAAGGTAGCGAGGAAAATTGTGGTGATTGGTTGGTGGTGTGAGGTGTGAGAGAGCTAGCCAGGGAGCCTACACGACCTGATCGTCGCCTGTCATTCTTGTGTTTGTAAACATTCCGCAGCTTGCAAATGTTGCTTCCAGACCCGAATTTCTTCATATCTCCTGGATAACCATATAATTACCTTCACTGGCTGTAATTTATGAAAGATGGCCTCAAACAAAGTAAGTAGATATGTATATAACAGGTTACAACTGTAAAAGTTAGGAAATTCGTTGAGGAATAATAAAACTTGGGTGGGTACCTACAAAATCAAATTCACCTCGAAAGTGATAGAATATTGACGCAAAGGTTATTAACAGGCCACAAAGCATACATTACAGAAATACCTATATGGTTTACTTAATATTGGCAGCTGTCAATCCTGCGAAGTGCTTGAAACCATAGATTATTTCGTAAGAGATTGCTACAGATGAGCCAGACACACTGCTGAAACTAGAGATCAAAAGTATGCATAAGAATTATAAATATCAAGTTTCTTCTTTGACGAGGGATTATCAAAACCATTTGCCTCCATTATATCCTAAGTATTCCCAGTCTATACCTTTATCATTAAAATCCCCTCATAACTATTTTGGATAGAACAGGCGAGATCTTTTCTCTTCAGTAAGTTTTGTGTCCACTGCTCCAACAATATCAGGTGCATTTGCTATTAACACAGTCTTGACTGCCAGCTCTTGACCAGTTACTATTCCTCCATTTGCATCAGTATACATTGCTTTCAGTCGGACATTTCCGTCATGTAACATTCCTGAGCTCTCCATAGCACTTGCTAGGTTGATCTATCACGTTGTCTCTTTATTTTCAGACTATAATCTTTGCTTTTCTCTCTCAATCTAACTTCATCACCTTTGTTGAAGACCCTCTTGAATTTCTTGTTGTTTCTAAGTTTCGTAGCCTCCTCAAGAACTTCTGGGTTATATGGCTCTTTATATGAACTTAACCATTAGTGGTCATCCTCTTACAGCATGCCCTGACTATATCCACCAGTTCTTATAGTTTGTATGACAAAAACTGTCCTCATCATATCTGTAGTCTGAGTCTTTTCATCAGCATTTCTTCCCTCTGTATCCTTTCCTTTCTATCTGGAATATGATCCTCCTGTCCAAAAATCGTTGGTACTTTACATCTGTCAACCTTCTACTTCACTAATCTACCTGATTTCAGTGCCACTCTTTTTTCTACTAAATCCAGTAATGTTGACTTATTACTTTATTGCTTCAATTTACCTCTGAAATCCTCTTTTTGGTCAACACTCAATGATCCTGTATGCTGTGTACTCCTTTAATCCTTGCATCTGCCAGACCATGAATATCCTGGGTGTGTTTGTGAATGCATCAAATTGCCTCTTTCTAGGGTCTTATCTCTTGTGTGATTACTTGTGTGTACTATCTGTGTGTGTGTGTGTGAGTGTAATTAGTGTACCTATTTGCACATTAAGGAGAAGGAGGTTTGCACTTATGAGGGTCTGTCTCTTATGCTTTCTTTAACTTCATGCAGTGCTTTAAACTTGTTTGTTTATACTGCTAGCATGTGTATAGTCCACAACTTTATTGCTGTAAAAGTATTTCTTGTCCAACATAATTTTTAGTTAGTTTCTTGTTGTGCCCTCATGTTGACTCAGAGCATTTTCAATTTTGAATAATTGCTTTTGTTTATATCATCAGACTCCTGTTCAGAAACATTCATCTTATGATAAATTCTATTCTTTTCATATTTTCTTCCAGAGTGCATGTTTATGTTTTGCACGTACTAGGAAAGTATACAATATATCAGATCATTGTAGTTACAGAGAATAGATTCAAAGCTCTTACTATAACATTCTGATATCTGTGTAGATTCTTTCATACACAGCACAACTACCTTCCACAGCGTGTGTTCAGTTTAGAGAGCCCTCATGGTCCCGGAGGTGTATTCTTTACATGGCAGAAGGCTTCAGGGGGTTTTCTGGCATCTACTGGATACAACCAAGTTGTCAACATCTATGATCGCCATGGAAATCTTCGAGAACAAATTCACTTGCCAGGGTAAGTTTTCATGTTGTATGATCCACTTTAGGTCCTAAAGGCAATAATCATAAAGGAATTTGTATTTCATATATATAGATATGTAATGTAATATCCCAGGAGTACTAAATACTTGTGTTACCCCCTTAGTAACATTTATGGTGTCACTGTAGTGTTGAATAATATATCTTCATATTAACTTCAGTTTAACGAAGAATTTTGCTACTTTTAGCTAACTTTTTTCATGTTATTCAGGTTTTACTTATACACACTGCATTCTATTTATTTCAATGTGTCATGGATGCCATAGCCTTTTTATCTTGCTCCATATTGTTTCTTGCTTTTCTTCAATTAACCTTAGAATTTTCCCCAAACATTTCATTGACTGCATACCATACATGTATTCATAATTCTTCTCCAACCATACACACATATTCCATTACTTTATTGATTATGTCTGCTCTCTGATACTGACATGTTGTTTGAGACAAAGTTACTTTATTTACATAAATATTATGATTGTAAGGCACAAGATATATGACAGAGTAATATGTTTTAACTTTCCTTTTATGCAGGGTATGTTCTGGATTTGGATGGGACAAAGATGGAGCCCTTTTATCAATCATCAATGATAGGTCACCTCTTGTCCATGTCTGGGATGCTAATTCTGGTGAGTAGGCTCTTTTCAGCCATCCATTCTCTTCCCTCCTTTTACACATTTGAAAATTACTATAAACTCGGTTTAGTGTATGATTATTGAAGTGCAAGGGAAGCTTTGGACAGTAAAGAAAAATTAAATTTAGTGCTAGTAAATCTCATATCTGAACATCCAGAGTTCATTTAAAATACCTGCTAAAATTGCCCATGAGTTTCCAAAGTTTCAGTTCATGACAGCTGTTCTCTGTGCTTTTCTTAATAATTTTTGTGGTTTTTTGCTTTTATATGGCATCAGCATCCTACGCCCAGTCTTCGTCTTTTATGTAATTACTAATCTCTTTCATATTCTTCATTAAACATTTTAGAAGGGGAGATAAGAAAGAATTTTAGGAAAGAACAATAAATGTTTTTTGACACTGGGTTCCCTTGTGCGGGCCTAGCCATTATTTATGAGATGAACCTGGAATGATTACTAGCACATGAACATTTACAAATAATTTTAAACTGATATTGTTTTTGGTCATTCCTTTTTATGTATTTGTTGTGAATGATTGTTGTATAATATTGTAAACACTGATTGCTAAATTTAATACCAACATTAGATTGACAAAGTGAGTTTGTTGTGTACTGTGATAAATATAAAAAATTCTAATAAATTTTGCTGGTATTTCTGGTTGTGTTGTTAGTTTTTACACAATTATGTTTGTAAATCATTTTTTACAATATGAATGAAAAATGATTGCAAAATAATTACCAGTATAGTCATCATTGTCATTATGGTGCTAGAGAAAATAATAAATATATGTTGGAGTTCATACAGCACCATTATTAGTCCCTACAGAGATTATTTATTTTCTTCATTATTATTAGATATGTATATATGATTTAAGCTAACTTTGTTTGGGGAAAGTATGACATATTGTTTAAACCATTTGACAAAACTGTATTTTGGTGAATTTTTAAAGTGAATGGTGGATGATTCTATATGTCATCAGAGTGCCAAAGTGTTAAATGTGTTAAAGTATATATTTACATATAACTATTTTTTCCATACTCATTCACCGTTCCCCACATTAGTGAGCTAGCATCAGGAACAGATGAAGAAAGGCCTCATTTGGCCATATCTCTTCTCTAGCTGTCATGTGTAATGCATGACATTATAAAACCCAAAATCCTTCTAGACTGATAGGTACCTGTAATTAGAAAAAATTGAAATCCAGGCACTGCCTGATCCCCATTTATTCAGTCTGGAGATCTGCCTGTGTTTAAAGATTTTGGAGGGAATTCAAATTTAAGTATGCTGATATTCCATATGTAGGTGAAAAAGTGATACTCAGAGAATCTAAAAAATAAGCATGATAGTAACAAGCAATGATGCACCGGTTTTGTAATGTAGAAAATGGATAGTATGGGGGAGTCAGAACTTGGAACATGTTTTACCAAGGATGGTGGAATGGTATCAGATATTAGTGATAGAATATAGGGAAACTAAGTGGTGTCAGCGAATAGGTGGACTGTTGCTAGCCTGAGCAGATTAGTGAAATATATTAGTTATCAGATGTAAATACCTGAGTAGATTAGTGAAATATATTAGTTATCAGATGTAAATATGTTAAAATTGTTGTACAGTCCAATTTTTTTCTTTTTGCTGTTAGAACACAGGTCTGTAACTCTCAAATTTATGAAAACATAATATGACTGGAAGTGTGTGTATGGAAGAAGTGTTTCAGTGGCAATTACAGAAATCCGCAGAAATTTTGCTTATTGTAAATGATATTTTATGTAATAGAATAATGCTTTAATAAAATCTTTACTTCAGAACTGATGTTTGATTATGGGAATGTATATTTTTCAAATGTGAAAATTACTGAAATTATAGCAAAATACATCCGAAAGGAAATCTTATCGGAAAATCAGGACATGATCCAAGATAACTTGCAAATTTAACTTAATCCCTTGTTTCTGGGTTTCCTCACCATTTCGGAAATATTACTTAAATTCTTTATTGAACAAAAACTGTAATGGATTTATTCTTTTTAGATATTTAATTCAATTGTTGTAATCCACAGTTTTAAAAAGGTTCCTTCTATATAGGGCGGGTACAACACTTGGACTCGGGGCTACGAGACACACTAACATTCTTGGCTTGGTCACGCTCAGCTCCTCTTCTTGCAGTAGGCACAGCTAAAGGAAACCTTATGATCTACAATCACCAAACCTCAAGGTACATCTTTTACCCACAGTAGGTTAAGGATTTAGAAAGAGAGATGTTTTAGCAGAAAATATTACTATATAGTTAATAGGATCAAAGAGGGACATTCAACCCTGTAGACAACCATGATGCTCCTTAAAGGTCACTACAGTTAAGATAGGTCATCAACAGAAGAATTTTAGAGTAAAGTAAGTTGCATACATATGTGCTTTATTTCTAACTCTTTATGTTCTAAGTAAAACCTCATTAGTATTTAGTAACTTTCACTTTAGCCTTTACTTATATCCATATCATCTTTCATGTCGATTCTCAGATGACCCTATTGTATACTCCCTCTGGACCCTTAAATGCCAAGTACAAGTTCCCCTTTTTCTCCAAGCATTTCTCACACTCATTCTTCAAACCAAACACTTGTTTCATACCGCCTGCGCATATCCTTCAACCACATGTTTCTCTCCACTCAGCATGTCCATACATGACACCAGCATCTCAGTCACCAATTTCCCATACACCTTAACAGGTATACTCAGTTGCCTTATATTTCTCTAATTTGAAAAATCATTTCTGTTGTCCCTGTTATCTTTAAACACTTGCATTATGCATACATTCTACTAGTCCTCTGGTGCTTCACCTTGTGCTATATACAAGTTAAATAGCCTGACTTGAACTTTCTTTACCATCAAGTAGCTTTTTTAGCTTTTTTAAAATTCCATATACTGCTTATACTAAATCAGTATTTCCCATCTTTTCTGATGAACTTAGCTTCTTATTATGACTTCTAGTTATTCTGTCGATGCACCTCATGAAGAACTGTTTACTACTAACACTGTCCGCTTGATTTAGAAATTTGAAGGCTATAATCAGGTCAAACCTATTTATTCTCTCCTCCATTGAGGGCAAATTTGTGTGTGTATAGATGCATTTTTTTTACTCACTTACAGACTTAACCTATGAGGAAAATCCTTGCTTTGTTATTTGTTTTATTTCTAATTTTAGAAAGTGTTAAGTACACTAAGGAAGGATTTCCAGCCTCTTCTCCAGTCTCATTTAATCACCATCTGTTCCTTGCAGAAGATGCTTTGTGTGGATTGTATTCTTTCTCCTCTATTGTCAGGGATATTGTGTACTTTTTTTTTTCACATCTATTTTCCATGTCCCATGTAAGTGATGTAGAGCCTGGAACAAATGAAGAATGATTGCATTTGCTCATATACAATCTTCATCTTTCTCTGGTTTCCCCTGACCACTTCATGTCCGCTAGTTGAGCCACAGCTAGTTCTACATGTATAAATTGAATATTTCAGACGTATCCCAGTGGTAGGCAAACACAGTCGAAAAATTCAGAGTGGCAGTTGGTCATCTGCAAATCTCTTAGCTCTAGGTGGAGAGGACAAGATTCTCACCATCAGCAATAGTGAGGGAGATACACTACGTACAACTCCCCTGCGTGGTGAACCTTCAGATATTCAGTTTTCTGAAATGAAGCAGGATGAGAGGGCCATGGCTGAAAACACGGTATGCACTTTGGCAATGAGTACTTTTATGTTAAGTACAGTTGAAATTATGGAACAGCACTAGATTGTACTATAGATTTGGCCAAATTTCTACATAAATATATGTATTGATTTTGAAGTCAAACTGTTTCTCATTTCATAAGTAAAATTTCATTGTAAGTTTAATAAGCAATCCATAAGTCAGTATACCTGATTTTTTCATACATATTTGTCATTTCCCACATTAGCCTTTGAGGCAAAATCCTCTCTTGGATCTCTTCTCTGTTCCTTCTTTTGGAAAAATATAAACTGGAGGGGAGGATTTCCAGCCCCCCCGCTCCCACCCCTTTTAGTTGCCTTCTATGAAACGCAGGGAATACATGGGAAGTATTCTTTCTCCCCTATCCCCAAGGATAGTTTAGGTTAGGTACAAAGAATAGTTATTCTTTTAACAATTTAATCTTGAACTCTTATGAAGAGCTTGATATAGCCAGACTTGTCTGAACAGATGGAGCAGCTGAACATAATGGGAACCTCCTAAAACTTTGTAAAAATTTACTTTGATGTTTCACTTTATTTGTTGACAAACGCACACCTACATATTTCACGATTTGTTGAGGACCTTACAAATTCAACAAGAATTATTGAATCTTTACTCTGAGATTGTTAGTACAAGAAACAGTCTTCTCTGTAGGTGGACAATAGAATTCCTTTGGGGATCATCTAACAGGGAGATAAGGGTGTTAACATACTTGCACTAACATAGCCCATTTTTTGAGTAGCACAGGAGGGGAGCCTAGCACTGTTTGCCTAAAGATATGCATGAAATGTGATCAGTTCCAGGGTGGATCCCTTGAGTGGTCTTTCAGGATTTTTCATGCTAATAAAATGCATTTAGAAACTGATAAAAGAAAACTGATTTTATCATATTGATTTTGTTGAAAGTTAAACCCAGAACTGGATTCTTGGTTGCATGCATGATAGTTGTTGATATGAAAACTATGACGACCTGTAGTAAATATTCATTATTTTTTATTAATTTTCTTTACAATCTTGCAGGTGAGCCTTATTGTCGCCAAGAAAACACTATTCCTCTACAATCTTAATGACCCTGAGAATCCTATTGAGTTAGCTTTCCAGAGCCGATATGGTAATATTGTTGCCTACAAGTGGTAAGTGCTTTTTTGATTTTTTTGTAATGTATACTGGAGCCAAATACAGGATTGAAATATCTGTTATAGACAACACTGCACATGTCAGAAACTCCATGCAAGGACAGGGATAAGTGGAAACTCTTTTGCTGTGTGGCCACCCCACTTGATGGGAGCTCCTGGAGGGAATGGGCTGAAACAGGTGAGAGCGATGCTGTTTTCCTGTGGGATGGGGTAGCGACAGGAATGGATGAAAGCAAGCAAATATGAATATGTGCATGTGTATGTATGTAATGTCTGCGTATGTGTATGTATATGTACATATGTGGGCATTTATGTGTATATATATATTTATTTATCATTTATTTTGCTTTGTCGCTGTCTCCCGCGTCAGTGAGGTAGCGCAAGGAAACAGACAAAAGAATGGCCCAACCCACCCACATACACATGTATATACATACATGTCCACACACGCAAATATACATACCTATACAT
>JAUUDZ010020419.1:0-11291 GCA_032361705.1 Panulirus versicolor | reverse complement strand
TGTGGGTGGGTTGGGCCATTCTTTCGTCTGTTTCCTTGCGCTACCTCGCTAACGCGGGAGACAGCGACAAAGTAAATAAATAGTTTGTGTACTGGACTGTACAGTGTAGCGAAGTGGACTGTACAGTATAGCGAATTGGACTGTACAGTGTAGCGAACTAGACTGTAAAGTATAGCGAACTGGACTATACAATGTGGAGATCTGGACTGTACAATATAGAGAACTGGACTGTATATTGTAGCGAAATGGACTGTTCAATGCATCGAAATGGACTCTAGAGTACAGGGAACTTAACTGTACAGTGTAGCGAACTGGACTGTACAGTATAGCGAATTGGACTTCACAGTATAGCAAACTAGACTGTAATATGTACAGAACTGGTGTGTACGGTATAGAGACTTGGACTATACGGTATAGCGAACTGGACTCTACATTATAGCGAACTGGACTCTACAGTATAGCGAACTGGACTGCATAGCATAGCGAAATGAACTGTACAGTATAGCAAAGTGGACTTTACAGTTTAGCGAACTGTATTGTACTGTATAGCGAACTGGACTGTAGAGTATAGGAAATTGCACTGTACAATATAGCGAACTGTTTAATATAGCTAAATAGACTGTACAGTATATTGAAATGGACTGCACAGTATAGCGAACTGGACTGTGTAGTGTAGCGAACTGGACTGTTCAGTGTAGCGAACTGGAGTGTATAGCACAGCGAATTGAACTGTACAGTGTAGCGAAATGGACTGTACAGTACAGGAAACTGGACTGTACAGTGCAGCGAGCTGATCTGTTCATTATAGGGAGCTTGACTGTACACTATGGCAAACATGACTATACAGTACAGCGAATTGGAGTGTACAGTGAAGCGAAATGTACTAAACAGTATAACGAACTGGACTGTACAATGTAGAGATCTGGACTACAGAGTATAGCAAACTGGACTGTATAGTGTAGCGAACTGGACTGTTCGGTGTATTAAAGTGGATTGTGTATAGCGAATATAGCAAATTGGACTGCACACTGTAGCGAACTGGACTGTATAGTATAGCGAATAGGACTGTACAGTGCAGCGAAATGTACTGTACAGTATAACGAACTGGAATATACAATATAGAGATCTGGACTGTAAAATATAGCGAACTGGGCTGTATAGTGTAGCGATCTGGACTTTTCAGTGTATCAAACTGAACTGTAGAGTACAGCGAACTGAACTGTACAGTGTACCTAACTGGACTCTACAGTATAGAGAACTGGACTATACAGTGTACCGAACTGGACTGTACAGTATAGCGAAATAGACTGTTTAGTACAGCGAACTAGACTGTACAGTAAAGCGAACTGGACTGTTCAATGTAGAGATCTGCACTGACAATATAGCGAACTGGAGCGTACAGTATAGCAAACTGGACTGTATAGTGTAGCGAACTGGACTATACAGTACAGGGAACTAGACTGTACAGTGTAGCAAAATGGACTGTACAGTATAGCAAACTTGACTGTACAGTACAGGACTGAACTGTACATTATAGCGAGCTGGACTGTACAGTATAGCGAACTGGATTGAACAGTGTAGCGAACTGAACTGTACAGTATAGCGAAGTGAACTGTTCAGTGCAGTGAACTGAACTGTACAGTATAGCAAATTGGACTTTACAGTGTAGCGAACTGGACTGTACAAAGAAGAGATCTGGACTATACAGTACAGAGAACTAAACTATATAGTATAGCAGACGGGACTGTACAGTACAGAGAACGGGACTGTACAGTATAGCGAACTGGACTGCACAGTGTAGTAAACTGGACTGTACAAAGGACAGAACTGGTCTGTACAGTATAGAGAACTGGACTGTACAGAATAGAGAACTGGACTATACAGTATAGAGAACTGGACTATACAGTGGCAAACTGGACTGTACAGTATAGCGAAATGAACTGTACAGAACAGCAAACTGGACTGTACAGTATAGCGAAGTGGACTGTGCAGTATAGCGAACTGTTCTGTAGAGTATACCGAACTGGATCGTATACAGTATAGCGAATTGGACTGTACAGTACAGCGAACTGGATTGTACAGTATAACAAACCGGACTGTACAGTATAGCGAACGGGAATTTACAGTATAGCGAACTGGACTGTATAGAATAGCAAACTAGACTGTACAGTATAGTGAACTGGACTGTACAGTACAGTGAACTGGACTGGAGAGTGTAGCGAACCAGACTGTACAGTATAGTAAAATGGACTGTACAGTGTAGAGAACTCCAGTGTACAGTATAGCGAACTTAAGTGTACAGTATATCAAAAGGGACTGTAAAGTATAGCGAACTGGACTGTACAGTATAGCAAACTGGACGGTACAGTGTAGCGAACTGGACGGTACAGTATAGAGAACTGGAATGTATAGCGTAGCGAACTGGCCTGTACTATGTAGAGATCTGGACTGTACAGTATAGCGAACTGGACTGTACAGTATAAAGAACTGGGCTGTATAGTATAAAGAATTGGGCTGTATAGTATAACGAACTGGAATGTACAGTGTAGCGAACTGTACTGTTCAGTGTACAGAACTGAATTGAACAATATAGAGAACTGGACTGTACAATGTAGCGAACTCGACTGTACAATGTAGAGATCTGGACTGGACAGTATAACAACCTGAACTGAGCAGTATAGCGAACGGGAATGTAGAGTATAACCAACTGGACTGTACAGTAAAGCAAATGGATTGTACAATGTAGAGATCTGGGCTGTATAATATAGAGAACTGGACTGTACAGTGTAGGAAACTGGACTGCACAATGTAGAGATCTGGACTATAGAGTACAGAGAACTAAACTACACAGTATAACGAACTGGACTGTACAGTATAAAGAACTGGATTGTACAGTATAGCAACCTGTAATGTACATTGTAACAAATTGGACTGTAAGACGTACAGAACTGAACTGTACAGTATAGAGAATTAGACTGTATAGTATAGAGAACTGGGGTGTAGAGTAAAGTGAACTGGACTGTACAGTATAGCAAACTGGACTGTACAGTATAGAGAATTGGACTGTACAGTGTATTTAACTGAACTGTACAATATAGGGAAATGGACTGTAAAATATACAGAATTGGACTGTACAGTACAGAAAACTGGATCGTACATTCTAGAGAAATGGACTGTAGAGTATGGCGAACTGGACCGTACAGTATACTAACTGGACTGTACATTATAGAGAATTGGACTGTACAGTGTATTTAACTGAACTGTACAGTATAGGGAAATGGACTGTAAAATGTACAGAATTGGACTATACAGTATAGAAAACTGGACTGTACATTCTAGAGAAATGGACTGTGGAATATGGCGAACAGGACCGTACAGTATAGCTAACTGGACTGTACAGTATATCGAACTGGACTGTAGAGTATAGCGAATTGGACTGGACAGTATAGCAGACTGGACTGTACATTACAGCAAACTGGATTGTACAGTACAGCGAACGGTCATGAACAGTACAGCGAACTGAACTGTGCAGAATAGCGAAATGGACTGTACATTATAGCGAACTGGAATGTACGGTAAAGCGAACTAGACTGTAGAGTGTAGCGAACCGGACTGTATAGTACAGCGAACTGGACTGTACAGTGTAGCGAACAGGACTGTACAGTACAGCGAACTAGACTGTACAATACAGGAAACGGGATTGTACAGTATAGCGAACGGGACTCTACAGTGTAGCGAACTGGTCTGTACAGTATAGCAAACTGGACTGTACAGTATAGCGAACTGGACTGTACATTATAGAAATGGACTGTACAGTGTAGCGAACTAGAATGCACGATGTAGAGATCTGGACAGTACAGTATAGCGAACTGGACTGTACATTATAGAGAACTGGACTGTACAGTATAGCGAAATGGATTGTACAGAATAGCGAACTAGGCTGCACAGTATAGAAAATTGAACTGTACAGTATAGCAAACTGGACTGTACAGTATATCGAACTGGACTGTACATTATAGAGAACTGGAGTGTACAATGAAGAGATCTGGACTGTACAGTATAGCAAACTGGACTGAAAAGTAGAGCAAATTGGACTATACAGTATAACGAACTCGACTGTGCATTAAATGAATTGGACTGTACAATGTAGAGAACTGGACAGTACAATATAGAAAATTTGACTGTACAGTGTAGTGAACTGGACTGTATAATGTAGAGATCTGGACTGTACAGTACAAAGAACTAAACTACACAGTATAGCAAACTGGACTGTAGAGTATAGAGAACTAGACTGTATTATGTAAAGATCTGGACTGTACAGTATAGCAAACAGGACTAAGCAGTATAGCAAACTGGACTGTACAGTAAGGCCAACCGGACAGTACAATGTAGAGAACTGGATTGTACAATATAGAAAATTGGACAATGCAGTGTAGCGAACTGTACTGTAGAATGTAGAAATCTGGACTGTACAGTACAGAGAACTAAACTACACAGTACAGCGAACTGAACTGTACAGTATAGAGAACTGGACTGTACAGTATAGTGAACTGGACTGTACATTGTATCAAACTGGACTGTTTAATGTACAGAACTGGACTGTAGAGTATAGGGAAATGGATTGTACAATATAGAGAACTGGATTGTAGAGTATGGTGACTGGACGGTACAGTATAGCGAACTATAGCGAACTAGACTGTACAGTATAGATAACTGGACTGAACAGTGTAGCGAATTGGACTGTAGAGTATAGCGAACTGGACTGTACAATATGCGAACTGACTGTACAGTATAGCGAACGGGACTGTACAGTATAGCGTATTGAACTGTACAGTATAGCGAACTGGAATGTACAGTATAGCGAACTGGAATGTACAATGTAGAGATCTGGACAATACAATACAGAGAACAGGACTGTACGGTACAGCGAATGGACTCTGCATTATAGGGAACTGGACTGTACAGTGTAGCGAACTGGATTGTACAAAACAGCGAACTGGATTGTACAGTATAGAAGACTGGACTGTACAGTGTAGCAAACTGGACTGTACAGTATACCGAACTGGACTGTACACTATAGAGAACTGAAATGAACAATGTAGAGATCTGGACTGTACAGTATAACGAAGTGGACTGAACAGTATAGCAAACTGGACTGTACAGCATAAGGAACTGGACTGTGCAGTAAAGCGAACTGGACTGAACAATGTAGAGAACTGGAATGTACAATATAGAGAACTTGACTGTACAGTGTAGCGAACTGGAGTGTACAATGCAGAGATCTAAACTACACAGTACAGAGAACTAAACTACACAGTATAACGACTGGACTGTACAGTATAGAAAACTGGACTGTACAGTATTGCAAACTGGATTGTACATTGTATCAAACTGGGCTGTACAATGTACTGAACTAGACTGGACAGTATAGAGAACTGGACTGTACAGTACAGAGAACTGGACTGTAGAGAATGGCGAAATGGACTGTACAGTATAGCAAACTAGACTGTACAGCACAGCGAGCTGGATTGTACAGTATAGCGAACTGGACTGTACAGTATAGCGAACTGGACTGTATAGTATAGCGAATTAGACTGTACAGTAGAGCAAACTGGATTGCATAATATAGCGAACTGGACTGTACAGTATAGCGAACGGGAATGTATAATATAGCGAACAGGACTGTACAGTATAGTGAACTGGAGTGTACAGTATAGCAAACTGGACTGTACATTGTATCAAACTGGACTGTACAGTATAGAGAACTAGACTGTACAGTATAGAGAACTGGACTGTAGAGTATGGTGAACTGGAATGTACAGCATAGCGAACTAGACTGTACAGTATATCGAACTGGACTGTACAGTATAGCAAACTGGACTGTACAGTATAGCGAACTGGACTGAACAGTACAGCGAACTGGATTGTACAGTATAGCGAACTGGACTGTACAGTACAGCGAACGGGAATGTACAGTATAGGGAACTGTACAGAAAAGCGAACTGGACTGTGGACTATAGCGAACTGGACAGTACACTAAAGCGAACTGGACTGTACAGTAAAGCGAACTGGATTGTAAAGTGTAGCGAACCGGACTGTACTGTCCAGTTCGCTGTACTGTACAGTGTAGCAAACTGGACTGTACAGTATAGGAAACGGGACTGTACAGTATAACGAACCGAACTGTACTGTCCAGTTCGCTGTACTGAGTGTAGCAAACTGGACTGTACAGTATAGGAAACGGGACTGTACAGTATAACGAACGGGACTGTACAGTATAGCAAATTGGACTGTACTATGTAGCGAACTGGACTGTACAGTATAGAGAACTAGATTGTACAGTGTAGCGAACTGGAATGTACAATGTAGAAAAGTGGGCTGTACAATAGAGAACTGGACTGTACAGTACAGCGAACTGTACTGCACAATGCAGAGATCTGGACTGTACAGTACATACAACTAAACTACACAGTATAGCGAACTGGACTGTACATTATAGAGAACTGAACTTTATAGCGAAGTGGACTGTACAGTGTAGCAAACTGGACACTACAATGTGCACAAGTGGACTGTACAATATAGGGACCTGGACTGTACAGTGTAGCGAACTAGACTCTACACTATATGAATTGGACTATACATCATAGCAAACTGGACTGTACGGTATAGCGAACTGAACTGTACAGTATAGGGAACTCGACTGTACAGTGTAGCAAACTGGATTGAACAGAATAGCGAACTGGACTGCACAGTATAGAAAACTGGACAGTACAGTATAGCAAACTGGAGTGCACTGCATATCGAACTGGACTGTACAGTATAGAGAACTGGACTGTACAATGTAGAGAGTTGGACTGTACAGTTTAGCGAACTGGACTGAACAGTATAGCAAACTGGAGTGTACAGTATAACGAACTGGACTGTGCAGTGAAGCCAACTGGACTGCACAATGTAGAAAAGTGGGCTGTACAATATAGAGAACTGGACTGTACAGTATAGCGAACTGAACAGCATAATGTAGAGATCTGGACTGCAGAGTACACAGAACTAAACTACACATTATGGCGAACTGGACTGCACAGTATAGAGAACTGCACTGTACAGTATAGCGAACTGGACCGTACATTGTATCAAACTGGACTGTATAATGTACAGTACTGGAATGTACATTACAGAGATCTGGACTGCACAGTATAGCGAACTGGACTGTAGAGTATAGCGAACTGGACTGCATAACATAGCGAACAGGACTGTACAGTACAGCGAACTGGACTGTATAGTATAGCGAACTGGACTGTATAGTATACCGAACTGGACTGGAGTGTAGCGAAACAGACTGTACAGTATAGCGAACTGGAATGTACAGTGTAGCGAACTCTATAGACTGCACAGTATAGCGAAATGGACTGTACAGTATAGGAAACGGTAGTGTACAGTATAGCGAACTGTACTGTACAGTATAGCGAACTGGACTGTACAGTATAGCGAAATGGACTGTACAGTATAGAGAACTGGATTGTACAATGTAGCGAACTTAACTGTACAATGTAAAGATTTGGACTGTACAGTATAGCGAACTGGACTGTACACTATAGAAACTGGACTGTACAGTATAGGGAACTGGACTATACAGTTTAACAAACTGGGCTATACAATGTAGAGATTTGGACTGCACAGTACAGAGAACTAAACTACACAGTATGGCGAACTCGCCTCCACAGTATAGAGAACTGAACTGTACAGTATACAATGGTCAGCCACAGAGTATCATCCTCACACGTGTATACAATGATCACCCACACATTATCATCCCCACATATGTATAAAATGATCAGCCACACAATATCATCCCACACATGAATACAATAATCAGCCACACAGTATCATCCTAAAACATGTATATGATAATCAGCCACAAAATATCATCCCCAACCATGTATACATCGATCAGCCACACAATATCATCCCCAAACATGTATACAATGGTCAGCCAAACAATATCATCCTCAAACATGTATACAATGATCAGTCATACATTATCATCCCACACATCTAACAATGATCAGCCACACAGTATCATCCCCACACATGTATACAATTATCAACCACACAATATCATCCCAACACATGTATACAATAATCAGCCATAAAATATCATTTCCATACATGTATACAATGATCAGCCACACAATATCATCACACATATGTATACAGTGATCAGAAACACAATATTACCCCCACACATGTATACAATGATCAACCACACAATATCATCCCAACACATGTATACAATGATCAGCAACAAAATATCATCCCCACACATGTATACAATGACCAGCCACACAGTATCATCCTCACATGTGTATACAATGATAAGAAACAAAATATCATCCTCACATATGAATACAATGATCAGACAAAGTATCATCCACACACAAGTATACAATGATAAGCCACACAGTATCATGCCCACACATGTATAGAATAATCAGCCACACAGTATCATCCCCACACATGTATACAATGATCAGCCACACAATATAATCCCCAGACATGTATACAATGCTCAGCCACACAGTATTATCACCACACAGGTATACAATGATCAGCCACACAGTATCATCCCAACACATGTATACAATGAGCAGCCACACAGTAACAACCCACACATGTATACAATGATCAGCCTCATATCATTCCCACACATGTATACAATATCATCCCCACACATGCATACAATGATCATCCACACAATATCATCCCCAAACATGTATACAATGATCAGAAACAAAATATCCCCACACATGTATACAAAGATCAACCACTCAGTATCATCCCACACATATATAAATGATCAGCCTCACAATATCATCCCCTCATATGTATACTATGATCAGCCACAAAATAACCTGACACATGTATACAATGACAAGCCACACAGTATCTTCCCCACATATGTATGCAATGATTAGCAAAACAGTATCATCCCTTCATGTGTATACAATGATCAGCCACTCACTATCATCCATACACATAAATAAAATGATCAGCCAAAAATCATCCCAACACAAGTATACATTATCAGCCGCACAATATCATCCCCACACATGTATACAATGATCAGACACACAATATCATCCCCACAAATGTATACAATGATCAGCCACACAGTATCATCCCCACACATGCATACAATAATCAGCCAAATAGTGCCATCCCCACACATGCACACAATGATCAATCACAGTGTCATCCCCACACATGTATACAATGATAAGCCAAACAGTATCATCCCCACACATGTATACAATGATCAGCCACACAATATCATCCCCACACATGTATACTATAATCAAACACACAATATCATCTCCACACATGCATACAATGATCAATCACACAATATCATCCCCACACATGTATACAATGATCAGCCACATAATATCATCCCCACATATGAATATAATGTTCAGCAACATATTATCCCCAAACATGTATACAATGATCAGCCACACAGCATCATCCCCACACACGTACACAATGATCAGCCACACATGTATACAATGAGGAGCCACACAATATCATCCCCACATGTGTATACAATGAGCAGCCACACAATATCACCTACACACAGGCACACAATAATCAGTCACAATATCATCCGCACACATGCATAGAATGATCAGCCAGACAGTATCATCCCCACACATGTATGCAATGATTAGTCACAGAGTATCATCTCCACACATGTATACAATGATCAGCCAAACATTATCACGCCCACACATGTATAAAATGATAAGCAACAAAATGTTATCCCCATACATGTATACAATGATCAGCCACGCAGTATAATCCCAAAACATGTATACAATGATCAGCCACACATTATCATCCCCACGCAAGGATAAAATGATCAGCCATACAATATCATCCTAAAACATGTATACAATGATCAGCCATACACTATAATTCCCACATGAAAACAATGATCAGCTACAATAGATGATCCCACACATGTATACAATGATCAGCCACACAGTACCATTCCCACAAATGCATACAATGATGAGCCAAACAATATCATCCCAACACATGTATACAATGACCAGCCACACAATATCATTCCCACACATGTATACATTGATGAGCCACACAATATCATCCCACACATGTATACAATTATCAGCCACACAATATCATCCCCATACATGTATACAATAAGCAGCCAAACAATATCATCCCCATACATGTATACAATAAGCAGCCAAACAATATCATCCTAGACATGTATATAATGATCAGACACAGAAAATCATCCCCACACACATATACAATGAGCAGCCACACAATATCATCCCAACACATGTATACCATGATCAGCAACACAGTATCATCCCAACATATGAATATAATGATCAGCCACAGGGTATCATCTACACATATGTATAAGATATCATCCCCATACATGTATACAAGGATCAGCCACAGAGTATCATCCCAATACATGTATAAAATGATCAGCCACAATATATCATCCCCACACATGTATACAAAGATCAGCCACACAGTACCATCCCGACACATGAATACAATGATCAGCCACACAGTATCATCCCCATACATGAACACAATAAGCAGCCACACAATATCATCCCCACACATGTATATAATGATCAGACACAGAATATCATCCCCACACATGTATACAATGATCAGCCACACAATATCATTCCGACACATGTATACCTGTTCAGCCACACAGTATCATCGCCACACATGAATAATATGATCAGCCACAGGGTATCATCCACATATATGTATACAATTATCAGCCACACAATATCATCCCCATACATGTATACAATGATCAGCCACAGAGTATCATCCCCATACATGTATACAATGATCAGCCGCAGTATATAATCCCCACAAATGTATACAATGATCAGCCACACAGCACCATCCCCAAACATGAGTACAATGATTAGCCACACAATACCATCCCCAGGAATGTATACAATGATCAGCCACAGAGTATCATCCTCACACAAGTATACAATAGTCAGCCGCACGGTACCATCCCTACACATGAATACAATGATCAGCCACACATCATCCCCACACATGTATGCAATGATCAGCTACACAGTATATCCCCACAAATGTATAAAATGATCAATCGCACAGTGTCATCCCCACACAATGTATACAATGATCAGCAATACAATATCATCCCCACACATGTATACAATGATCACCCACGCAGTATCATCCCAACACACGTATAC
>JAUUDZ010020408.1:0-10236 GCA_032361705.1 Panulirus versicolor | reverse complement strand
TAAAGCTGTTATAACATTTAACATTTGGTACATAAGAGTTCTACAAAGCAATTACTGATGAACAAAATGCCAAATACATGCAAAAAATGTAAAGCTAAAGTCAGAAAATGATAGATGACTTTTCCCTTCAATGCCCAAATTTCTCAGTAACAGGTCTATTTTTCACATATTCACAAATTACAATCCAATTAAAATATCACCAGGGACAACTACTTCCTCGGCTACAAGGAAGTAATCTGTTAATTTACATATAATCTGGAGTCAGGTAACTTTTGAGAAATAATCTTTTCATCATGCTACATATCTAAGAGACATTCAATATAATTACCACTTCACCAAATTAGTTTACAGGTAAGGCTCGTAAATATCCTAAAACAAACAACAATATGGTTTCACTCTCTTGGGAAAATGCTTTCACTGATGTGTACTTGATATTGGCCTCATCAAATCCTCTATATTGTGTTCTCCAAGGATAAATTCATGAATACTTTCTAGGAAATGGGAACACATCAAAAAAGTCTTGTGCTGATCCTAAAATTTCTTTTTTCGAATCTAAAAGCAGAATATTCCATCCAAGCATATCAAGCATCTCTCTTCATGATTATCAAATGTATGAGTAAATTCATAACTATCAATACATTTCAGTTCATACCCTTATACATGGTTTACTGCATTACTCTCAGCTTATATATGCTCTAAAATATCAAATATATATTCTTGACTTCAACAAGGTACCTAAGAAATTTTTCTGTCACCTGGCCTGGGAACTGAAAATTCCCTTATGCGTCTTCCCCCAAAATAAAGTTCATGTTACTTAAAAGTGGACTGGTCAGTCTGCTGTGGCTGAAATTTCTAGGATATGTAGATTTACTTCTGCTTCTGGGTAAGAGTCTGCAGTCCACTATGTGGTGTCCAAGTGTTTTAATTCTACAAAATTTTATATCTTTCTTCAACTATCTAACCTTCTGCAATGAGGCCATGACATTCTCTCACCTGCAAGCCAAGATCCTCTATCCAGGGGATTTCAACTTCAATGTTCACCACAGGGAATGGGGGGACTGAAGCCCTCACGTTTTCTATTCTCACCGATCTAGAGTAAATCATCATCCATCCCACTGTTATTCCTGACTATTGTGACCACTCTCCTAATATTCTGGAACCTTTTTCATGTCTAATCTTTTGTGCTATAGCTACTCAATCTCACCCTCAATTGGTTTATATGATGACTCTCAAAAATGTATCTATTCAAATGGCACCTCCCCCTTCAGCATTCCCCTTCTAATTGTTAATGCTGGCATCTCCACAACTCTGACTGGAATAACTTACAAAAATTCTTTTCTCACTTTCCTTGGGTAAATCACTCTCTGTTATAGGTGATGCTCCTATAACCGCCAAGCACATAGCACAAGCTACTGATGCGGGACCAACTACCAAAGTCATTCACAATCCATTTCTCAACTATAAACAGAGCCCTTACGAGAGAAACCTAAGAAAAGCTTATCCTTAATGATGATGTGGTCCCTGTTCTGGATCCTCCACTTCTGAAGGTGACATACCCAAAGCCACACAAGAGAGATCAACCAGATCAAAATATATATTGTCCAACAAAGGTGTTTGTCAAATGTCAAAGACCTCCTTGCTAATCTCATCCAACAAACGGTTCCTTAAAATACAGAGCAGATGCCACTTTCCTAATGTCAATGGTTCTAGCAAACAACCCAGGATGCAAAAGCATTATCAACAATCAAAAACTGCTAAGCTCTTAAAATGTGACTCGGGTAAAAAACCCTATTAACATTTTTCCAGTTCATTTTGTGGCTGGGGTGTACATGTTAATAATTCTTAAATCAGTTGCTCCTGCATCAAGGCAAAAATATCGAGACATTTATGCTTGAAGAGGCATCCCATGCACCATTATCATACATGCTAACGTCAATACCAAACTTACCTTAATAATATCTAATCTGTGATCTGAGATGACTGCCAACTTTTCAACTATAGTTTTTAGTCTTTCCTGTGTTGCATGGGATACCAGAGACACAACATCTTTTGGAGCATCATCCAAGCCATATTTTGAACCTGAAAATCAATAGAGCCTCAGTCTGATGATGTACATATACATAAGATCTAAAACAAAAGGAGAACAGATAAACATAACAGAAAAGCTTACATATAACTCCTGCTTTAATTCTGCCTGAAAATAAAGGTATCGAAAGACTTAAAAAAGCAAAATGAATCTTTAAGACTTATGCTTGGTTGTATCATAACCACTTAAATATTTAATCTGTGGAAAGAACAAAGTGTAACTAGCATTAAAGAAGGAATGCAAAGTCATTCTCATGAAGGGAATGGATCTTCTTCATGGTGATCCAGATAATGTTGTGCCTTTACAGTATCCTTAGTATGTTCTTGTCTTGAAACAGGTAATTCTAAATGGGTTGAAACAACAGCAACTCACATGAAGGAGTTTGGATTACACCCAATATATAAAGTAAGGCACCAGAGAAAAACGTTAGAAGAAGAATTCCACAGCTTCACTGTTCAAGGTAAGGAGTTATAATAACTGTCAGTCCTTATGTGGCTGGTTTCAACATACACACTATGGTAAGCAGCAACCAGTTGTGTGCCATATATATCCAGGTTTAAAAAGCAGGGACACCTGCAAACTTTGCCAGAGGTAAAGCCACCAAGAAAAATAGCATTATACAACAAATAAGATATGAGTAGAGTTGTAGTGGTCTACTGAAAGAGCATTACCCAACAAGAAATTAATGCTGTGCTAACCCTGCCATCATGGTAAAATCTCAATACCAATACTCGTAGGTATGTAAAGTACATACACAAGGTTGGTCCTCCCTTTGCCTAATGCCAAACACTCACTTTTCCTATTATCAAACTTCTTTTCTCCCTTGGCTTTTCATTTAGCCTTAGTGAATCCAACTGCATATTTACTTTTTTCTACAGCCTGAAACTATTCTTAAATCTTGTTCTCACCATATATACAGCATATAGAATACATTCCCCCTAGTTATGATAAAAATCTAGGATACAGCTCAGACTGAAAAGGAAAAAGGAAAAATGCTTGAAATACTCACATATTTGCCTTATTCTCTGAGTTAGCGCAGTGTTTAATAGGAAATTCTCATCTTTACACGATCGTATCTGCGTGCCAACAAACCCCGTAGAATCAAGGATTCTTTGGGATTCCTCCCCCAAATTAACTCCACCCATCGCAGCCACATCATTGATGTCATCATCTGCTGCCCCACTAGAGGAATAGGAACTGCTGAAATATATGAAGAAAAATATTGTTAATTATTGAAAGCCAGGGTTTCAATATAATGGTGATACCTAAATCTCTTCCACCATATGTTAGGTACAGATGAGCACATAATACTAAGAGAAGCAACAGAAGCAGGAGGAGGATGAGGAGTAACATGTAGATATCTATACCTAATTGTAATGATAAAAACAATTTACCATATTATTAACTTTTTTCTTACATTTTGTTTTAGGAACTAGTAATTAATAAGACAATAAACTTTATAGTAATAATAATTAGAGGAGATAAAGATCCAGCTAATGTATATGATGTAATTATGTTCTTCAAGGTGATTACTTTCATTATCAGGGTGCAAACTGTTACACTAGCATTTCTTCAACAGTCTCTTCTTTTGTAAGTCAGAAATATGTAATTCTCTTTAAGTTTCACTCTTTGTGTGTTTGTAAAGAAGGTCTTGTAAGCGATGTAAATGCATAACTCTCAATTTCCTCTTTCCACAGACTCTTCCAAACTCAGAAATCAGCTTCTGCAGTTTCTCATCTGAATAAGCCAACAAGGATGTCCTCTATGTACAGCATATGACTTACTTCCCAGGCTCCCATTGCCCCAACTGACTGAAGACCTGCCCTTTTCTCTAAAACCCCTCACAATTACCTTCCTCACCACGCCCACTGACAGGCAGGTTAAATAACAGGGAAAGATATCACACACACTTAATGCAAACCCACTTTCACCTGGAACTATTCACCCTCCTACACACACACATATGCCTTGTTCTCTTGATAAAGACTCCTCATGGCTTCAGTAGCTTTCCTTTCACACCACATATTCATGCCATCTTCCACATTGCATCTCTATCTACCTAATCATACTCTTCCTCCAAATCCACAAAATGCCATATAAAAATACTTCTCTTTCTGTATGTATTTCTCATATAAAGGAAAGAGGATGCTATAAATAAGACAAACCTGTATGTGTATAGTTTATCTTTAGTCTTGTCTTTATCTTTGGTAGGGATAGCCTTATTAACAGTTATGGTTTTGGTGGCAGTAGGTAATGAGTTGGTAGTGGCATTGGCAGTACTGCTGGCAGCTGTGGCGGCTGGAGTGTTTTGACGTACTGTAGTCACCACAGTTTTGTTGCCCTGGACTCGTACCTGCTGCACTTGCTGCTGTTGAAATATCATTTATAAGTTTAAGATTTCAAAAATCAAGTTACAAATTTTCATTTAAAACAATCTACATCATTTACATCAATTTCCTCTTCTTATATCTTCAATCATATCAATACATATCCCCCTGATCAACCATCTTTGCCATAAAAGAAGGTGTTTTATATATAGTAGAGGTTAAGATAAAATGCATTCATGACAAGCGTATAATCATCTTCCTTATAGACCTAGTACTTTTGATCAGGTTTCCACTTTTGAACTACTGAATTCCATGAACAGCAGAAATGAGATATGAACTTACAGAGACAACTCTTGTAGGTGCTGCAGTAGCATTTACAGGCCGCTGAACAACAGTAGGGGAGGAAACAGTAGAATGGGCAACCATTCTTACTGCCCCAGAAGTTGTAGGGGCTACAGGACGAGTAACAGACATCTAAAGGCAAAAGAAAATCATCATTACATCAATAGTAACCATCTACTTTACATTCTATAAATCAGCATTCAAATCAGTGATTCAATTTCAGCATTCAAATCAGTGATTCAATTCAATCTATCATTGACTTTTACTAAGGTAAATATGACTCGATGTATGCACCAGAAGTTGGCTACATAATGATAGGTAACATACAAGAGAAATAAAATTCAAGTAAAAATGTGGACTAGTATCATATCTAACTCACAGTAGGTATAACAGTGGTTACACCGGGAAGTGGCGTGACTGCAGATATTGGGGGAGGCCGAACACCATCAATAGTCAGTTCCTGTCGAGCTAACGACACCCGCAGATATGGTAAAGTTTTCTACAATGAGAAGAAGTAATACATTCATTATCCATGCTTTAAAAGATCAAAGGTAAATATCAAATCTTAAATCATTACTTGAGCCTCACTACATTATAAAACACCTGCATAATTGTGAAGTAATAATGCCAATGAGAAGGAGAGGTGAACTGCAAACTCTCGAGAACAGAATTAGAAAAATTAGTGTGCAAAAAGCTTGTGCAATGGGGTGATCCTCCTGTCTCTAGTTCTCAGAGACAAATAGGTAGTTTTTCCTTGTCTCATTAAGAGAGAAAGAGAAGCAGCAGACGATGACTTAAACTGTACAACTGGAAGTAGGAGACTAGATACAAGAATGAATGTGTAAGACTGACAGTAGGTGAGAAAAATTAAATAAATAAAACTATTGGGGTGAAAGCAATTTCTCAAGATGGTGTACATGTATCTAATATGGTAAATGACAGGCAGGTGAAGAAGTCTTACGGCAATGAAGTTGTAGGTAGAAGAGACATATAGATATAGTGAATGAAGTACTTGGGGTTAAGGGTTATTTCAAATAGGATTCCATGTGAATGAATGTTACGTGTATGGTGGAAGCATGTGGCATCAAAAGGTGAAGGCATTACCGGTAATATCAACTGTACTCAACAAATCAAACTAAGCAAAATGAAAAATCAATAAGCTCTAATATTAGTGTGGATAGTGTGAGTCTTTGTTCACTTCTGCATACTGGACAAAAGTTGAGAGTATGTCTGAGTGAACCGAGAGGCTGTATGCACTTAATCCAACCTATGTAAATGGCGACAATTAATAAATATAGGTGAAAGCATAATAAACAGACTTTATGTGGTGCTTACTTTGTAGAACTTTGAGAATAATGAAAGACCTATCTTTTAAGTACACAGAAAATGCCATCATGTAACATGATTTGTGTCATCAGCGAACATTTCAGGAGCTCTTACAAAGTAAGCAAGTCCAATACTTACATATCACATATCCATCTGTCTACCTACAGCCAAATATGCCATTCCTTCCATCTGTGGCTAGGTATGTTAGGCAGAATCTCTTCTAATCCTCAGTCATGAGACATTTCACATCCATCCATCCATCTTTCATCCTTCTTGTCAACAAACTATCTTTAGCTTTCCATTTCACATCACCTTTGTTTTCAAACTTATAATCATACTCTTTAGGTTTCTATCTGTGAAATTTAGAATTTGTATAGTCAAAATGGAATCTCTCCTAATCATTCTGGAATGAGGTTTTTACTGTACATTAAAAGATAACATTAGTGAAGAATATGGGTTACGAATGTCATAAATTTTTAAGCTAGTTTTTGCATAAACCAACAGCTACTGATGGCAGTAATTAAAAAAAAAGAAAAGAAAATAGAACAGAAAAAAAATCTTTTGAAACCCACCTTGAGAAAGGGAACAAGGCATGGCTGTGGGGAAGAATTGAGGTCTTTTTGGAGTTCTTCCGTAAATGCTTCTGGCTCCACTCTACCATCAATGAGACCCTGAATTAAGGTTCGAACATTCCGGGCCACAGGTGCCCGCTGCTCATTGGCTAATTTTAGTAAAGTGGCCAAGAAGTTTTTACATTTTGTTTTTGCTGATTCTGCTGAGATAGTTTGCTGAAAAACAAAATGAAGAGCTTCATAAATTGTACTGCAAATAAATCTGGGAATGAATAGTCTAAAAAACAAAAATATATATACAGATACTAATGATAATGAAGTATAGCTGGATTCATTATGTTACATGATGCAATTCCAATCTCAATAAACTAAAATCTGAAATCATTATAATCTTGACCTGAATGAAAAATTCTCATGACATTGGTTATGCAAATACAATTATCACATTGAAAGATGCTGTAGCTCTGTAAAAGGCTTATGGAATCTAAAAATAATATTGGAAATATAATAATTTATAATAGCACTAATAATCTTTTTTTTTCATAGTGTTCACTATTTCCAGCATAATCATATAGCATCAAGAAAAGATGACTGTCCTGGAGAAATAATACTATGCTACACCCATCCCCCCCATTCCTCTAGGTTACCTCCTACGATACACAGTAGATACATGGGCAATATTCTTTCTCCCCTATACCAAAGGATACTACTACTACTCCTGCTGCTGCTGCTGCTACTACAACTACTACTACTAATTGTTTTTCATAGTATTCACCATTTCCCGCATTAGCGAGGTAGCATTAAGAACAAAGGACTGAGCCTTTGAGGGAAATCCTCACTTGGCCCCCTTCTCTGTTCTTTCTTTTGGAAAATTAAAAACAAGAGGGGAGGATTTCCAGCCCCCGGCTCCCTCCCCTTTTAGTCGCCTTCTACGACACACAGGGAATATGTGGGAAGTTTTCGTTCTTCCCTATCCCCAAGGATGAATAATAATAATAATAATAATGATAATTTCCTGTGTGGCAGGGTAGCGACACAAATGGGTGAAAGCAAGCAAGTATGAATATGTACAGGTGTATATATGTATGTCTGTGTATGCATATGTACATATGTGTTGATATGTATGTGCATGTATATGTGCGTGTGTGGGCATTTATGTATATATATGTGTATATGAGAGAATGGGCCATTCTTAATCTGTTTCCTGGTGCTACCTTGCAGATGCAGGAAACAGTAAGTAAGTATAATAACAAAAAATTAAAAACAATAATAATAATAATAATAATAACAATATGCGAGGTAGTGATAGGAACATATGAAGAAATGGCCTTATTCATTAACATCCTTTCTCGAGTTGTTATGTGTACTGCAACGAAACCACAGCCCTGTTTCCACCACAGGCCCAACAGTCCTTTGTGTTTCCCTAAGCCACTTCAAATGCCCCATCAATGGATGTATACCACACTGCTCTAGTCCACTCTATCCCATGCACCTCTCACACACTCCTGGATGTTTAGGCCCTAATCACTTAAAAAGTTATTCACCCTCTCCTTCCAGATTCAATTCAATCTTCCCTTTCAACTTGTGCCCTCCATTTCTTACAAAAGTATTCTGTATCAACTTCTTACTCAACTTTTTGCTCAAATCATTTCAGAACACCCTCTTCAACTCTCTCGACCATATCTTAATGTTACCACACCTCTCTCTAACCATATCATTTCTTAATCAACTGCTCTCAAACATTTCACTTTCAACACATTCACCCTTTTCTGTACATCCTCATTTCATAGCTCATGCATCTATACAATATTGTCAGGACTAATACACCTTCAAACATGCCCGTTTTCACCCTCCTAAGTTGTAACACCTCTATCCACACATTCCTTAATGCTTCCAGGACCTTTGCCATCTCCCCCATCCTGTGACTTACTTTAGCTTCCCTAAATCCATTCGTTTCCATGTCCTTGCTTTTACTAACATTTACTCTCTACTTAACCCTTTCATGCATACTCCCAAACTCTGCCACCAATCTCTGTAGTTTCTGACTTGAATTTGTCACCTATGCCGTGTCATCACCCGGTGACTGGGTGTGAAAAAAAGTAAATGGATATGCTATCGGCTTTTTCTTTTCTATCATGTACTCATACTGTTTCCTGTGGGGCAGGGTGGTGTCAGACATGGATGATTGAGCAAGTACAAATATGTAGATGTGTATATATGTGTGTGTATATGTATGTAAGGATATGTATGTATATGTACATGTATGTGCAAAAATATGTGTATGTGAGTGGATGTGTCTTTCTTGCTCTGTTTCCTGGTGCTATCTTGCTAACACAGGAAACAGCGATCAGGTATAAAATGTTATCTATAATCATTTATTATACTTGAACACTGTTTCCTGCACCAGCAAGGTAGTACCAGGAAACAGATGAAGAAAGACCCATCCACTCATACACACACACAATACTTACAAAAATAAAAGACAATGCATACCAAATGTAATATTAGCAGAAACAAAATCACAGTTGAATATACAACAAAGAACCTTAGATGTGCTTACCCTTTAGAAAAAGGTTACAATAAATTCATATATAACTATGCAATATATGCACTACATTATTCTTTCATATGAGCTCACAGAATGACACCAGAAAAATGCACAGATAAAGAAAATACTTGCATGTGCTGAAATAAATAAAAGAGCCCATGAGAATTCTTAAAATATGAAAATATATGATAAAGAGATGGGTACATACCCCATTCAAAAAAAAAAAAAAAATCCCACTCAATCAGTTTTTCAGTCATGGTGGCACACATGCACTTATGCCATTAGAGAAAAACACACAAGTATGCAAGTCCTCACATATTGTTCTCATACATACAGAGAAATACACTCATACTAGAAAGAAAAAACATTAAAATAAAGAAATTAAAAATATGCCAAAAAATGGTGAATGAACTCTTACAGAGCCAACGGCAGCAGGCTGAGTGGCTTGTGTGGTGGGAGTGGCAGTGGTCAACGTCGGAGCTACGATCGTGCCTGCAACGGTAGTGCCAGGAGTGACAGCTAAAGAGGTGGGAGTGCCAGCTGATACAGCCTGTGTGGCAATTGTTGTGGTAGTGGTGGCCGTAGAGAGTGCAGCTGTGTTCTGTTGAGTAATAAATACCTGAGTGCTTTCAATAACCACATTACACACAAATGCACAAAATAACCACTTAATAACAAATCAGTAGGAGCACAACAAATCTTGGATTGTGCAGCCAAATAGGAAAAATAGTTCAGGGCTCCCTAAATTCCAGGGGAAGTATGAATAATAATAATAATTCATTATATTCTTTATGTTCTTGAGGTTACCCAATTATTTATACATAAAACATATTTATTTCAATATCAAACTATCAAATCATTGCATAACATAAAGCTCTATTGCATAAGCATATATTATCATATCTATTAATTTCATTCATTATACTTTGTCACTGTCTCCCGCGTTAGCGAGGTAGTGCAAGAATGGCCCAACCCATCCACATACACATGTATATACATACACGTCCACACACGCAAATATACATACCTTTACAT
>JAUUDZ010020397.1:0-11293 GCA_032361705.1 Panulirus versicolor | reverse complement strand
ATCCCTCTGGAACAAGAAGTTACTCGACGAGGCTGTTCTCCCTTTCGTCAACTGACAACAACAACAACAAAATCCTCGACAAAGGCAACCTATTCATCGTCAATGCACCCAAAAGTAAATTAAAACCCACGCTGTAATGAGCCAACCATATCCATTCTTCTTCGCCTATCAATGTTCCGGATACTACAGTCTAACTAGGCTCGTTAGGAGTCTAGTCAGATGCACACGACATGCAAGCGAGAAAAAATAAATAACGGACATCCAAATGTAACTATAGGGGATTATATACCGTTGAATGTAAGTCTGGAAACCGAAAATCTGAACAATGTACAAGGAAATCATTTGACATAAATACGGGGTAAATTATAATGGGAAATTCTAAAGTTGTTAAAATAACACCTCCAGTTAGGGTCAAAGCTTTCGAAAAAGCAAATCGCTCCCTGGAAAATACAGGTTGAAAAGGAAAAAAAGAAAACTTAAGGTGAAACTTTTGTTCAACATACTAATGGCAACAGAAAAGAAGTAATCCTTTAGCTTTGGCCTTTATATCCAGACCCACAAACTCTCCAGAATCCAAAAGTCCAAAAGAAAACGTATTCCCAAATTTTTCAAGTTACTGGGCTGTGCTATGCGCACATACGCTTCTGAATGCTGTGTACCTTGGACGTGTACGATCCGTCTCATACGTGATTTGTGCTGCTCTCAGCGGCTACTGTATTGCTCAGCCCATCATGCTCTTCCTGTCAGCGGTAGCGCCGATGTACCACACAGGCATGAATATCCATGTTCTGCCCTTGTTCTTCCTTGATAGTTACTGTCTACATATACAGAGACAAAGCATTTCAGAGAGAGTTTGGTTGAAGGGCACATATGTAGGGGTAGGTGGAGGTAAGACTCTACAGAGCGTGCAGTGGGTACACTACATCGGCGTGAGAGTGACAGGTGAAGCCAGGGCCGACACAGGACTCCCCTCCCGTCAGAAGGAGAGGGAGGGAGGGAGGGAGGTATAGGATACATTAAACCCATATAGTTACAGGATAGTAAGTGATGCTAACAGCAACGCAGCGAACAACATTTGACCAAGTTTTCAAGTCTAAAGTATGTCACAGAGCATTACATAAACAAGCAAATTACACACACACACACACACACACACACTGACTTGTGCGTGCATCTGCAGCAGGACACAGTGCAGCGTACAGTCGCTAACACTGGTAGCAACATGAAAGATAAAAAAAAGTCCTGTATGGTAACAGGCAGCGTTTGTTTTAGAAACTCAAAGTTGTTCATCTGGCATTCAAACGTGTTTTTAAATCTTGAACCCAAACACGTGCTAGCAACAGCAAAGGAAAGTGGAAACTATAAAGCTTGCGTTCATGCCTGTAGTATGTTACATTATTTCTTTCAAAATATTGATATGTGGGGCGGGTTAGTGATATTTTTTCGTACATTTTACACCCAAAATCTATAACTGCAATCTTAAAATGTAACTGTATCTACAGATATCTGTACTGTATATGTTATAATGTTAAGGAATAAATGAAAAAAAAAAAAAACAACAGACGGCAAATTCTCTTTATGCAGATGACCAATGCTGCCTGAATAAACGCTAACAGATAAACTGAACATGCCCAGCGATGACGTCAGTATCTACCCAGAGAATGTCGTCAACAGTGTGCTCAGTTATGTCCCCAGTGATGGTCGTCAGTAGTATGTATACACCCAGAGAACAACCTCAGCACAAACCAAAAGGAATGTCCTCATCCACGTCGTCGGCGAGTACCCAGAGAAGCTCCTCAGCCACGTCCAGCGAGAGTCCCCAGTGACCAACACATCTGCTCAGTCTGTCAACAAGGCAGCTCCTGCTCACGACGGTATCTGTGCCCATCCACACCCTAGTTCACTTCCCCTTCCGTATTCCCCCCTTCCATTTTGTCCCGTCTTTCCCGTCCTTTAGTTCAGTGGGTCTTAAAGTGGGGGGCGCGCGACCCCAAGGGGGTAGCCAAAAAATTCAGGGGGGAGGGGGCGGTGAACTGACGGATAACGAATTTCATCACCATTTTCCTAACATAAGAGACTTTTCATTTCAATTGCATTACGATTATAAGATATATAAGCAGAAAATGCATAAAAATCATTACCCTTGTACTAATGCACACAGTGACTATCTTAAATGTAAAAAAAATTTTGGTTTCGGCGTAATGAATAATTTCCGATTTCTGTCAATTACCGCTACGGAAGTAAGAGTAATTTTCTTTATTCAATTGTAGTTACTATTAGCAGTTAATATTATAACTTTCACTGAAACTAGAAGCATAAACATAATGAAATAAAACAAATATAGAAGCACAAAAACTTCTTTCATCCAAAAACTCAGAACTCAAGTAAGCAACAAGTATGTTAGTATAAAGATCCACCGCAGTATTCCGGCTTAAGCAGTTAAGTACTTTATACTGGTATATAAAAATGATTGATTATTGATTAATAAAACTTGAAGGGGATGGGGGGGGGGGGGTACGGTGTCCAGGACTATACTGAGAGGGGACGCGATGCTAAAAAGTTTAAGAACCACTGCTCTAGTTACCCATGAAGACCACAACTTCCCCAGGGTTACTCATGAAGACCATAACTTCCCTGGGGTTACTCATGAAGACCATAACTTCCCCAGGGTTACTCATGAAGGCCATAACTTCCCCAGGGTTACTCATGAAGGCCATAACTTCCCTAGGGTTACTCATGAAGGCCATAACTTCCCCAGGGTATTCATACATAACTTCTCCTCACCCACCCCCCATGGCGCCTTCATCTCATGTTCGCTGGCCGCCCTGCAAGCACCGTGTCCGAGACGGTCCTTGCCCTCCAGTCATCTCGGCTCCTCTCAAGATAACCGGCGGTGATCGAGGCCAGGCGCCGACAACGTCACCACCACAACCACCACCAGCAGAGGCAGCGCTCACCAGATACCAGGACAACAAGAAGAAAAAGTCCACCACGCGCCGCTGCACATTCCGCACGCTTGCCCTCACTCACTCCCAGGGACCCAGCCACCCACCCGCCAGTCAGGCATGCATCATAGGGCACAAGGCGAAACAGAGCCGCCTCTCTTGTCTTGCCTCACTCGCAGGGGGTGTCGAGGGGGGCTTCTGGTCCCGCCCCCGTCCGCCTCAGATGACAACATTACTTAGTACACCTCGGGTTAATCAAAACATTATAAATGACTGTTGTACATCTCTCAAATCGCAGATGTGTACTGAAGGTATCTGATCACGAGTCAAAAGTGCTGTACTTAATATCAGTCTATCATATTAACCATTTCAGTCACCTCTGAACAGTCTCTTACACATGTCAAATTAGTACACTGCTACAATCATATGTCATTAATATACGTATAATGTTCAAAACTAAAATCCGAGTTAATCACTAATACTGAAAAGCTCAACTCGCAGTTGCCATTACAGTAACAAAAAAGAAAAAAAAAAGAATTCACGGTATAATTTGAAAACAAAATCTTTTCTTCCAAACCATGTAAGCTCGGTCATGAATTTTGTATTTTCAAGTGATTACAAAATGACATATCTGATGACGGATATTGATATGAAGCAAAACCTTGAATGAGAACCTCCTAGGATATAGCAACGACAAACAACTGCACAGAACGAAACTCCAGATTTACGAAATCGTTCTTCACTAGCAGACATCAAAACCGACAGGTAATAACAGACCACATGTTCACAACAACACACACTTGATATACAGCACAATGTACTCATGTTACAAATTAAGCGCCATGCAGTACGATAAAAAAAAAAAGCAAAGACCTGTCTGTAATACAATGCAAATCCTTCTTAAATGGCAAATCATCACCTACGTTCCTGGAAACGATGACCACAATAAAGTCTCTAAACATACCCCACACACGTAGCAACAAGGAAGAAAAACAAAGGGCACCAGCCGACAGAGGAATAGTGCTCTCTCTGAAGAAGGAAGCATCTAGCAGATCTACTTCAGCAGCCACTGCTAACATAGCAAAAGAAAAACAAAATATGAAGACAATGACCAAAGAAACGCGATATATGAAACTTAAGGAAGAGACGAAAAGGGTTATAATAATACTGAACTATTCCCAGACTTGGGTCCTTCACCCCATGTTTCATCTGTCGATAACTTTGTGGAATTCTTATGTAAAGCGCTAGAACCCAATATGTATCCAGCGCTCTATGGTATGAAAGATATATCTACAAACCCAAAAACCTCGAAAATTAAATAAAAAAAATCACGTTTTGGTTTCCTTTAAAATCTTATCAGCCTCTTTATATAAATATATATAATTCATATCTGACTTACAGTCCTGTATCTTAAGCATTGCGTTGGTATATATCACAAGGTGCAGTCGCGGGTGCTCACCATGAGGCAGTCTACTCTCCATTGAAAACGGGTCAACACAGAATGACCCAGCCCATTGTCGACAAACAATTGCATCAAAATGAAGATTTCCGTTTAAGAATATGATATTCAGCCAAGCCCAATGAAATTCATTGATTACCTTAAGCATCTTTCAAAAAAAATGACAAAAGCTTTGGAATTACACTCTCAAACTGAAACAAAACTATGTACGTGCGTGGCAGAAGTAAATACGGCTTGCCACTTTCATAAGCACTTTCTTTTTCTTCTGTCGAAGGCTGCAATCAGGTCCTCCTCCCTTAAATGAAGCAAAGTGGCAGAGCATTGCCAAGTAAGCAGAGACAAAACAACCTTAAGAGCTGCAGACGAAGCCGAAACATATCTTTCAAAAAAAGGCTAGGTTGTAGATTAGGTTGTAACTGTTAGAAAACATAAGTCAATCTCTCCAAAGCTAAGCGGCATAAGGAAAGAAACAGACGCCACATAGACCCAACCATTAGCTGCCAACGTCCACACACTAATCATGTGATCCACTGATTTGCCGATCATACAGAACGTGAGCCTAATTTTTCTCTTAAGAACTTTTCTGGTATGGGTTTGCTAAATAGTTCTACGCTAGCATCGTCACAAACAATGCCGGAAGACGAAGAGTAGACAATTGCAGTCAACCTCATATTCTTCGTCAAGATTTAACACTCACCTCAACGCATCCCTGATAGATGCCAATGGTAACAAATTATTCGGCATACCCAAACACATCAACCCTTGAGTTCCCTATGTCTATGAGACATCCAAAACTGCTTAATCTACTAAGCCTTTCAAGGACCAAATGAATCTAATTACGACGCAGTACAGCCCATGATAGAACGCTACTACATTCATAATGCCGTTTAACAGTTAGCTAAATGAGCTCGTGTAAGTAAGATTACTGTCCTGCTTTACCAGGACTTACCTAACGCTTAATCAGTTCATTGGAGTCTACCACGCATAACATTATAGCTTTGTAAATAGACATACAGTTAGTACAAGAGAGTCTGACACTGAATTCCTTCCGTGGTCTGAAGACTAAAGCACTCAGGATAAAATCAAACACAAAGAGGAAAATAAAAATTCTTTAGATCCTCAAAAGATCGATATAAATATTGATTAAATATCATGTATATTTAACTATTGCGTCTAGTGCTATGGCTTTGTTGTTTTCAGCATTTCTAGTAAGACAGAAACATCAGCGAGATGGTCTTCGACGTACAAGACAGAACATGAGAAAGGATGCTTGGGTAATATATCGTCACATATACGCCCTGCTCTTCAGTACCGTGTAGGAAGATACGAGAAAATACTGAATAGTTTACGTAACTATTTCATTTTCCAACAGCAGAGTTGCACACATATGGAGGTTCTGTATTGCGCTCGCATCTTATACTAGACACGATGTTACTGTAACAGCAGCGTACGGCAGGCACGACCATAGCCCCGACATCGTACACGACACTCGCGCACCGGTAAAGGACGCTGTTAGCAGAGGAGGGGGAGCCAGGGGAGGAGAGATTTATGTCCGGGTCAACAGGGGTGGCGTGCAAAGGAGAGATTGGGGGGGGGGGGGGGGGTGTGTTCTCCGCCGTGGTAGGATGGCAAAGTGGGTAGTCTACCCAGGTAAGGATTCACCTGGCAACTTGGTCGATAGCAGGTCAGCAGGGCAGAGGAAGATGGAAGAGTCAGAGACAAAGCCTTTGAGGAGGATCATATGATGGAGGTGTAACTGGCGCAGGACTAGGGGTGGGTTGGCCCATGCGCACGCGCGCGGGGGGGAGGGGGGTTGGTATGTTCAGATGGGCAGCTTAGCTTCACTCAGGAAGCTTTAAGGCTGCTAGTGGCAGGCGTCCTCACCGACAGGCAACATAGCTTGGGTACACCGACAGTCACGCACGCACTGCTGGCTGCAGGACCCTGAGGATCTGGCTAAACAACACCAACACCCCCATCAAGAACCCCAAAAATGTTGCGGGCCAGACGTCTTCGCAGCCATCATGAGTTATGTCTTACTGTGCTCGGGGGAGATGCCCGACGCCCCGCGGACAGTAAATTAACCGCTTTATCTATAAATTATTTGCTAACTCTAAAGGAAACCAGACCTGCCCTCCTGGACTTCACCCTGCGGTAAATGGAGGTACATGCGAGGCGGGGAGAATATTGGGGACATTTATAATGGCAAAAGCCATGGCAAGCTATGAGGCAACCATCATCACAGTGGAACGCTGGTGACGAGGGTGGGTATCTGGGACGACCACAGTAAGGGTGGTGGAGATGTTTTATTGGTCTTCTGTCCTGTGAGGAAAGTATTTGCCACCTGGGATTCAGTAACTACAATACGGGGAGGAATATTTTAAGAAGCCCAGGAGGAATCCTACGGGGAGGAATATCAAGAGGCCCAGGAGGAATCTTACAATACGGGGAGGAATATTAAGGGGCCCAGGAGGAATCTGTTTTCCATTTAAGGTGTTGGGAAGAGTATGAAAGGCGTTGTGCGAAAACGATAAGGCCAAGTGGCTATGATAAAGGGATGGTGTTCTGTAAGCATGTACCTATGTTGAGGGTAGTAACAGGCAAACAGCAGCTATGATAACGCAAGGATCTTACTGGAAGAAATAATCAACAATAACAGAGGGTATTACTATGGTCCGTAAAGCAGCTATGATATCGGTTCTGGAGGCTGCCAAGGATATCCTGTAGGACAACGTTCCCAGGAGAACGATGTCAACACCAGTATCATTTGCATAATGTTAGGTTGGCAGAGTCAAGCCTTTGTTGGAAAATTTCACTCAGGTAATTATGTACTCAATAGAAATTGAAAGGAATTAATCCATTCCCTAAAATATGAATATGATCAATTTTGGAATACAAGTAACCGGTTACCTGAAGTAAAATTTAATCGGCTGGTCCTCACGATGTATGCTTATCCTTAACTAAATAAATGTATACGTATTTCAAAGTATACTTGACTCAATAATTGACCTTCTCAGGAAGTCCGTTAGTAAATGTAGAAAATAGTTATATTTGATGAAAAAAAAAAAGTGACTCCGCTGTCCAATGTAAAGGAGGGCTCAGGTAGCTTAGTAATGGCCACATCCACGACCCCCTGCAAATTTGAGGAACATTCCCATTCCACACCTTGTGTGACTCCGCTACCAACGAGAGAAGGGCTCAGATGTTAGTGTATTGGCCCCTCCCAATAACCCAGCTAATTCAAGGATCATCCCTCCCCCTGCCCTTGAAATAATCCATTAGGTAGCAGGCTGTTGACAAGAGCCGCCCAGGGTGGTATTATCAAAGCGGGACTACCGCGCTAGTCTTGCCATCTTCTCTTTACATGCACCACACACCTATTCAAACCTCGCTTACTCTTTTCACATAAGTACTCTTACAACTCCTTTACACTAAGATATTTCTACGTATAATCATGATAAGCTCAACAGATCTATGGCCCTAGTTCCCTGCATCAGTGGGTGCTAAGAATCTCCGAGTTTCCGCATGACTCTACTGCCAGTGTGAGGGAGGGCTCTGACAGTAGTAGTACCGGCCCCTCCCACGAACTTTCCCTCTCTGCTAGACCTTCCTCTTTTTCTATTCACTCTATCAACATTCGTGGTATCTCGAGTAACCTCTACTCTGTTGAACGCCATCTGTCTCGTACCTCTCGTAATATCTTACTTCTCTCTGAGAACAGTTGTCTAATGATGTTCTCACGAGTCCCTTTTTCATATCCAACTATAGTCTCCACTCACGAATCCGGTTCAGACGTGGTGTTTGTGCTTATTCCAATATCAACACACTTGTTGTACGCCTCAAATTCCTTGAGTCCCCAGACTTTGATGTTATGTGGCTCAAGGTCTGTCCCCCATCTACCACACTTTTCCTCTCTTTCGTCTGTTGCTCTCCTAATCATACATCTTTCTAAGACTTTCTAAACTCTTGCCCTGAGACTGTGGCATCCTGTTACCCGCAAACCGAGATCCTCTACTCGGGAATTTCAACATTCACCACAGGGAATGTTTGTAAATTCCTCCCATATGGATGGTAGAGGGATTAAAGCCCTCACGTTCTCCATTCTCAATGATATAGAGCAAATTATATCCCATCCTACCCATATTCCTGATCGCTTTGACCACTCTCATAATATTCTACATCTGTTTTTTGTTTTTCACCATTAATCCATTCCGCTGTAACTATACTATCTCGCCTCAAGTTGGTTCATCTGATCGCATTCTCATAAATGTATCCTTTTTAAAGGCACCTCTTCTCCCAGCAGGCCCTCCTAAGCGTATATACTGATACCTCAACAAAGCTGACTGGAATAACTTACGTAACTTCTTTTCTGACTTTCCTTGGGTAAATTACTGTCTCTTATATGGTGTTGCTTCTGTCTCCGCCAAATGCATTACAGAGATTAATCTTGCGAGAGTGGGAGCATTTATCCCCTTTTCCTCCAAGACGACTTCGTCCAACTCATGCTTCGATCGTTCCTGTTCTGAGACCATTCATCCTCTGACTCCCATTCAGCTTTTATCACTGCAAGCACGTTATCCGTTAAGCAAAGCATTTCTTTATTCAGAGGAAGTACGGTACCTTTTCTTCATCTACTGATAGGTTTTTAACTTCACTTTTCCGTTCTGACGGTACTATAGCTGTCTATTCCGTAGACAGAGCAACTCTCTTTGATTCCTGGTTCTCCTCAACTCAACCTTGGGTGACTAACATTCCTTCACCCGCAAATGCTCCTCTTACTAATCTTCCCCGTAATCTCTTTTCGGTCAGTCCGAAAAGCATTTCATTCATTGGACTCAAACAAGGCTTCTATTGCTAATGGAATCCATTCCCGAGTACTGAAAGAGTGTGCCCCTGAACTTGCACATGTGCTTGCTTGTCTGTTCCGTTTCTGTTCAAAAACCAAAACTTTTTCTTCGTATTGGATGCACGTGTTGATACATCCCATGCCTAAGAAGGGTGACCATTCTAACCCGTCTAACTATCGTCCTATGGTTTCGACATCTACCATTTCCAAGGTCTTTGAATCCCTCGTCAAGACACTCCCGAAACTCAAAGTGCCTGTGACCACCAGTAGGGCCTCCGTAAAGCGAGAACCAATTTTTTGCCCTTGACATATATAAGCTCCCCTCTTTTGGCCTCCCTCTCTCGCTTTGGTCCTTCACATCTAGCTTCCTCTCCGGTCGAACTATCTCTTTGGTTGTTGATGGATCAGCCTTCCCCTTTCTCCAACAAGAGCGGTGTCCCTCTACGCATTTTCACATTTTCTTTAACGATTTCCTTTTTTGCACAAATAACCAAATGCACTCATACACTGATGACTCAACATTGCATTCATCCACATCCTTCCGTTCCGCTCCTTCTATCACTCAATCTGCATCTCGTCTTGACACAGCTCCCTCAACAAACTCAGACTTGAACAGGGAATCTAAGTAGGGAAGACGAAATTTAGTAAAGCTTAATGCCTCTAAAACCCAATTCTACTCACTTCTATATCGAAAACTCCTTAGCTCTCTCGTTTCTCCTTTGACTATTCTGTAATTCCACGTTTCTCCTTTGACTATTCTGTAATTCCATCTCTTGATTCAATGAATATAGTCTGTATTACTGTAACATCCACTCATTCTTGGGAACCCTACATTACGGGAATCGCTGAGTCTGCCTTTAAAAAACTGGGTGTCCCGTTTAGATGTCGAAACTTCTTTTCTCCTAGATAGTTGCTCCGTTTATATAAAGGATCAATTCTTCCTTGCTTGGAGTACTACTCTCCCATTAGAGGTGTGTTCTAGCTCCGCATCGTTGATTGGCAGATTTAAATGTAGACCATTCCGACTGATAAACACTCCAAGGCAACTTCCAAGCTTGACCCTCTTGCCCTACGTCGTAATGCTTGTGCGCCCCAACCACTAGCTCGACAAAGCAATACTCGACAATATGCTGCGTCACATGATTAGGGCCATTGGCAACTCAAGGGTGCGTCGTTTTGATAACTGCTTCATCTCCTGAAATTTGAAGTTTTAGAACCCGATACAGTCTCATGTTTTTCCCATTAACTGTAACTTATCAAACTTAAAACACACACGCTAGGAAACAAACGAAGAATGGCCCAACCACTCTGTCTGCGTATGTTTATGTATATGTACATATACATACACCTACGCAGACATATACATATATACACATATACATATTCATATTTGCTTGCCTTCATCCATTCCCAGCGCAACCCCGCCCCGTAGTAAACAGCAACGCTACCCACAGTTCGCTGCACTGGAAAGAGAAATTGAAAACGGGGAGTACTTTCGCTTATTACATCCTCTGTCTCAGACATATACATATATACAAATGAAAATATTCATACTTGCTTGCCTTCATTCATTCCCGGCACAATCCCGACCCTCAGTAAACAGCATCGCTACCCCCTGCTTCAGCGAGGAAGCGCCAGGGAAACAGACAAAAAGGCCACATTTGATCACACTTATTCTCTAGCTGTCATGCGCAGTGAACCGAAACCACAGTGCGCTATCCACACCCAGGCCTCAGGGACCTTTCCATGCAACAATCACCACTCGAAAGAGAAAATGAAGACGGGGAGTACTTTCGTTTATTACATCCTCTGTCTCAGGATGCAGTAAACGTAAGTACTCACCGTTTTCATTTTCTCTTTCCAGTGGTGATTGTTGCATATCTTTTCATGGTGAAGTGAAGATTCTGCATATATGTTATATGGTTGCGAGGAATGGGCTATAGATAGGGTTGTACGGAGGAGGGGGGGATGTGTTTGAAATGAGATGTTTGAGGACAATATGTGGTGTGAGGTGGTTTGATCGAGTAAGTAATGAAAGGGTAA
>JAUUDZ010020386.1:0-11293 GCA_032361705.1 Panulirus versicolor | reverse complement strand
AGAAAGAGTAGATGAAGATCTAGAAAGAAAGTTAAATGAAAAATTTTGGGATAAGAAACTATACTAAAAGGAGGTGAAAAAGGAGAAAGGTGGATGTAAGAGTGGAAATGTTGATGTGAGAAGTACGGAAGGGGAACTACTGAATAAAAGGAGGAAGTGAAAGAGTATTTTGAAGAACTGGTGAGTGTGGGAGAAGGCAAGGCAGCAGTTGTTACACGCATGGACATGGAGGAGGGAAGGAAGAGGAAGTGCAGGGGCCTGTAGCAAAAAGGGAGGTATGAAGAGCAATAATGAGGCTGAAGGTAGGAAAGGCACCTGGAGTGGATGGGATTACAGCTGAAATGCTGAAGTAGGGAGTAGAAAGTGAGGTAGAGTGGATGCATCTTATATATAAGCATGGAAACAGGTTGTGCCTGAGGTCTGGGTCAAAGCTATTATTGTTCCTTTATTCAAAAGAAAAGGTGCTAAGGATGTATGTAGCAATTATAGGGGAATAAGTCTGTTAAATATACCTGGAAAAGTGTATGCAAGAATATTAATTGACAGTGATGGAAGTGATGAAGAGCAAGGGGGTTGTAGGAAAGGAAGGGGATGTATGGATCAGATTTTCTGTGATAAAAATGACCATGGAAAAGTATTTAGCAAAAGGTAAGAAGTTGTATGCAGCTTTTATGGGATGCTTTATGTGATGTGTTAAGGATACATGGCATAGAAGGACAACTGTTAGATGGTGTAAAAGCCTTCTACAGAGGAGGCTTCTAACAGTGGCTGGAGAGTTGAGCAAAAGTTTCGGGATACATGGAGGTGTGAGGCAGGTCTGTGTGATGTCACCATGGCTTTTTAATATAAATATAGATGGAGTGATAAGAGATGAAAGCAAAACTAGGGAAAAGGGGTGCAGAGATTGAGTGTGGTGGTGAGACATGGTGGCTAACGGCAAGGCTGTTTGCAGATGATAATGTGTTGTTTCTGGATAGTAGAGCTGCGGAAGGTTGTAAGTGCGTTTTATGATGTGTGTTAGCGGAAGGGAGTTGAAGAAGGTTGTGTGTTTTATGATGTGTATAAGCAGAGGAGCTTGAAGGTACATGGAAGTAAAAGTAAAGTTATGGTGTTTGAAAGGAAATGGAGTGAAAGGAAATAGATTTTGTAAAATCACACAGAATGAAAGAATAAAGTGTACTAAATTGTCCTGTGGATAAGGGGAAAAAGACTGGAAGTGAGAAAATCTAAGTGCCTGAGAGCTGTTCTGGGCGAGTGTGGTGATATGGATATGAAGGAGAGAGAAGGGAAAGAGCAGTACAGGGTAGTGGTGTAAGTATGAAAGTGAAGAGATGATTAAGGAATAGCATTGTCCTCCCAACCCTGACCTACGCAACTGAAACATGGACGATGAATGAGACACAGAGGTCAAGAATCCAGACAGTGGAAATGAGCTATCTGAGATGAGCATATGGTAAAGACTAGATGGAATGAAGAAAAATGAAAGGGTGTATGAGAGATGCAGCATGGCAAGGAATGCAAGAGGTAAGAATTGTGGAGTGGAAGAATGGGTGAAACAATATTTTGAGGTGGTATGGGCATGTGAAAAGAATGCAAGACTGGGAGTTTACAAGGAGAGTGTATGACAGAACAATTAAAGGGGTTGGTGTGAGTGGAAGACCACCTGTGACGTGGGCAAACAGGGTGGAGGAAAACTGGAGGAAGAGAAACTGAGGAAGAAAGCATGGAATGGTGTATGAAAGGGAGATATGTAAGGGCAGGGATAAGTGGAGACTCTTTTGCCGTGGTCAACCCTTGATGAGAGTTCCTGGAGGGAACGAGCATCAGAGATATGGATAGATAAATAGAAGCGGACATTCTGGCTTAAGTAAGCCAATGTTCAAACTGTGTGATGTCATGTTGCATGTTTGTTGTTGACTGAGTATTATCTTTGTGTTGTAACGGGAGGACTTTTACACTTTGGTCTGCAGGTGGTGATGGGAAGTCATATGGGAAGAAACTGTAGAGGACTGCACAAAGAACTGCTCCATGAAGCACCCCAATGCAAAGTTTGAAGAGTTTGGAGGTGAAGACTGTTAATGATGTGACAGGGGACAGTGGTAAATACTTTGCTGATATCTATCTATATATGTCACTGAAGCCCATTCCCTTTGGCCATGGCAAAAAAGTCTGCATATCTGTTGAACTCCAGAGCTGCTTTTTAGACTTAAGCACCACTGGCAGAGGGCAATTATAGTTCAGTGTTTTCAAAAGCTCCTACATAATGCTCCTACCAACTACTTCTACCTAATGTGTCTACTTAATGTTAAAATCAACTACTTTTACCAAATGATCCCAGCTAATGCTCGCTCCTACCTACTACTTCTCCTAAATATTTCTAACTAAAGCTCCTTCCTATGGTTCCTACCTACTACTTCTATCTATTGCTCCTAACATTTTGCCAAAAGGCAGGGCTAACGCAAATGAGTTGAGCGGGCTAAGTGTAGTCCATTGTTATTTGTGACGAGGAGAAATTTTATGCATGTGGAGAGTACACCAGCAGTCCAAGAGTAGATGAGGTAGAAAGAAAAGACAGATAACTAGGTCAAAGGAGTGCAACTTGACAAACACCAAAATACTGGCTCACTACACAGCCATCACTAATGTTCCCAATACCCAGGCAGGTAATAACGGTTATATACTCCCTAGTCAGTGGCTGCCGACCATCCACTGCCTAAATGCTGCTATTCACCATGATTAATACAGTGCAGGAGAGTTGTGGGTGGTTGAAGTCACTGATATTGCATGAGACTTATGTACAGCATAGTAGTGAGGCACAACAACAGGGTATAAAGCCATGCAATATGGGTAACAGTGGGACATTTTTGCCTGACCTTGCTGTGCATCAGTTTTTCAAGGAGTTTGGATATTGGTATAGGATGCAATGTAGGGCTATATGAGAATGGAGGGTTGAGCAGCTTGGTGGCTTTTGGGGTGGTAAGATGTTCGATATTCTGGTGTGCAGCCAGGAGTGGTTAGTGACATCAGAGTACCTCGATTGCAACAAGGACAAAGCAAGTTATGATGAAACGATAAATTGTCAGAACGTGCTGCAGGGTAGTCCTTAAAGTTCTAATGGCATTCTGAATGTCTCAGAGATGAAGGATGGGTGAGTAGTTGTTTCAAGGCAGATTTTGAGTTGGGTGTTCATGACCGTCTTGTTTAGGGGAGAAGCTGGTTTGTGGCTAATTTCTGAGTAGTGTTCCATGAGTATATCTCGCTGCTCTAGCAGACAGGATTTTTTGGATTGGGTTGCGTTATGTGTGGGGGATGGGGTAGCATGGGAGGTGTGAATTTCTTCACCACTCTCAAATGCTGAGGTATAAAGCATTAAAGCTATAGCTGTTAGCTTTTCAAAGACTATGCTAGTGAGCATGTTATTTAGTGTCTGGATATGTTCTGTGGTCTATGTTGATGGAGAGGCTTTGTGTGACCATATCTCTTTGCTTTGTTAGGTCTGCATATTATGCACAGAATTTTGAGTATACTGCATTCTACATCACTGTGATATGGGCCTTTTGCTGACTTGGTTGGTGAGATACGAATACAAAACCTTAACTTACTTGAGTATGAGTAAAAAATTAGCAACATATCAACCAGCATACTTTAGAAGAATTAAGAGAACTGATATCACACAGACTGAAGAGGGGAGAGATATGTAGTGTGAAACAGTAATACGAAAGATGCATATATTAAAAGTTAAAGGGGTAAGACTAACTGATGTTAATAAAAAACATTTATAACAGTAAGTACAATTCAAAGTATCAGAGATGAAGACTAAAAAGTTATGAACAGATTTGATAAGTATGCAGTATGTGAACTAAGGGTAAGTACGCTAAAAATGAAAGAATGAATGCTGATGATCTGCACTGAAGGTATAAATGAGTGAATTGTAATATGTTTTACTTGATGAAACAATATAAGTGCACCAGGTAATGATCATGAAGTGTTCTAGTAATATCAAAGGCTGTTCAATCTTTTTAAATGTAAGCAATTTACGACCTCTCAGGCTACAAACACTCATTCTACCCAAATCTGGAAGGGATATGGTTAAACGACAGACTCTTTTCTCATTATTACAGCAAAGATTACCTAAATAATGAAAAAAATATATACTTTATCCTCTGCAAAAGCTTGAAATCTATTCAGCTAAGATCATGGCTGCTTGGAGAAAAAATCCATACAAAATAAAAGACGGTACTGTACAACAAATATTTCTCACCTGATGGGTCAAGGGTGTCCTTGTAGTTTTGTCCAGCCTCAAAGTTAGATAGGGGAGTAGAGCAAGCAGTAGAGAAAGGCATCACCTTGAAACCACGATATACAAGACCCTTCTGGTACAACTGCGAGAATACCCACCAGATGGTCTCCATATACCATGGATAAAGGGTTTTGTAATCATTCCTGAAATCTGGAAAGCAAAATACATATATCTTTCCTTCTGTTTATATCAAATTAAGTCTGGCAAAAAGTTCTAGCAAAGACACTGAGATAATTCACCACCATATAAAGCAAGCCAGATTAATTCTTCTGAAAAATGAATGTGTGAAAAGGAAAAATGACAATGATACAGATATGTGTGACAACGAAAAATGACAATGATACTGATATCTAATTATCTTCATTTCCTCATGACTCTCCAAACAAGTCCACCTTCCAAAAATTTATCTCAGCAGTCACATTTCACTGGTCAAACTACCACTAAACAAATAATTCACCTATAAAGAGGAGCTCTGGGCAAGATCTATGCAAGTGACAAAAAACTGGAATTGTGTTTATCATACAATCATTATCAAAGTTTTCTCTTTCAAACTGCATAGTCAGGCATATAATCACAGCATAAACAATAATTTTCCCAACAAAAAGGTCAATCTTCCCTTTATTACCTAATACAAATATAATGCTCTGACCCCAGATGTGATGTTAAGTAGATGTTTTCACCTTCCTCAACGAGCTAGGTGGCAATCCAATCACAGTACATGATGCATTGTGCTAATTGCTTCTGGGCCACACATCCATGAAACATTCATCCCGAACAAAGCATCTTACAGTGTTTATTCCCACTCACCACACCGCCACAACAATCCTGTTCTCAGAATCTGCGGCAATCATGCGGAATAACTGTACTATGGCAGAATTTCTAAGTGATCTACAGTGACTCTTGAACCTGAAACTAATTTCACTGTGGTTCATGAATGGCACTAATAATGTGGACCAGCCAGGTCCCTCCAGCAATACAAAGAGGTAAGGAGTTGGGTGGTGTGGAAGGAAAAAGCAAAATCAATACAAAACAAAGGTGAAGCTTATACAAGACTCATCAGCAAGGATACTACAGAATGTGTTGCTGGCCAAGCATGTAAGGATGGCTTCCTGAACAATCTTACTAGGCCTATTATAAATGAAATCTTTAGAGCATTTTAAGAACTTGGTGATTTTAGTCTCAAAAATACTCATATAAAAAACCTGATGTAATGTTAATCAAATGAAAATGAACATTGGAAAAATCCAGCAGTTCAAAAAACTTTACAACAACATTTCACAAACTTTAAAAGAAAGGCTTTTGTGCTTTTCATGGGCTCAACATTTCACAAACTTTAAAAGAAAGGCTTTTGTACTTTTCATGGGCTCCACAAAGGCCATGATAAAAAAGCCTACAAGCACCATATACTGACTGGGCCACCTGTCCCCAACAGAAGAGGGAAAGAACACCAGCAAATCAATAAGACTGAGGGTGTCACTGCTGATAAGGGTAAGAAGCACATTGTAAGTAGCCAGCAATGTCATACCATTACAGACAAGCCATCTAAGCCGCCAAAGACTGACACCTGTAAAACATGTGGCGACTCTGAGGTTACAATCTCAAGAATGAAGAAATGATGGTAAACATCCCCAAATAATACTAATTATCAAACAGTAACCAATCATCATCATCAAAAAGGTTTAATAACAATGTAACCATCATTAATAACATAATCTCATCTCTATGACATCATATTGTCCACATCAAAAATCAATTCAAATTCCATATCCGATATGCTTCATCATTTTTTACTCATATCAACATGAAAATTCTACCCTCTGGTTCTGGCCTTTATATACATAAGACAGACAACAATAAAGAATCCCAGATAATGCAGAGATAGTTTAGCAATTGTGAAAACATAAATTTTAGAATTTCACTATCCCATGTTCAATTTTTTTGCAAACTAGAAATTCATGTAAGAATATACTGTGCCTATAATCTGCAACCATATCACATTCGGTCACATCTTATATAAAAATAATACGCGAAAAACAAAAATGTCTAGGGAATCATTGAGGCAGTGCATCATGGTAGTTAAAAATGTACGAAAAATGTGCTCCTTTACACGAATCAATTCTCCGTTTACCTCTGACGCTATCTAAATAGCGTGTTTTCAAGCAAGTTTAATTCGTTATATATAGTCACAATGAGCTATTAATAGGAACCTTGTCAATTATAAATGAATGCCTCCCCAGTCATACTTGATCCTAATGCTAAAGTTTCCCCTACCCATGGTTCCGAAATATAGCTAGGCGTTTTAAGGGAGTCGACTTTTAATTTTGAGACACGTCTTCAAGCCTCCCGAGATGGCAACATCCTCATGAGCTTGGCACTATCTATTCGACCTAGACTAGCATTAGCTCCGTTTCATGGGCGTATGAGTACTATACCGAGCGACCACCTGCTGAGCCAGTATAGTAACGGCATGTCACTCCTCTTCTGTCTATGTAACGTTATTTTTCATTTACCTTGACAGTATGTATGACCCTTGTCTCTGACCGTTCGTAATCGAGAGTGCTAAGCGCGGGTTTCATTACCTCAGCGTTTGTAAAGCCAACCGATTTTGTTTCAGTGACGAATTTGTCATCACGCTTTCTTTTTCTGATAACAAAACTGAGGATGTACTTCATAACCTGGTTCAACCAGCAGCAGCCTCTCAGCTTTGGGTACTAGTGTTATAGCTGACGAACCGTAAGTCACTGTGCGTCGGCCGCAGTAAACAGCGTTTGGCGTTACGTCACAGGTTATCTGGCATTACGTGTACAGAGATCCACTCTTTCTCTTCCGTCATACCACGTCGGTCACGCATCCACGGCTGTTACTTTTACTTCGCTTGTGTTCGAGACAACGGTAGAGGGGAAGGCATACTGTATATTTTTCTTCTCTCATTGAGTATAACGTGGACAGTATTGTTAACAGATCATCATGACATCAAAGTACGACGTATAAGACGTTTTGTCCTGAAGTGGTCCCGACTCTACTGTTGCCTCCGCGACCCCCTTGTTATCCTGAAACCCCATCTGCTGCCTTTACGACTCTCCCGCTCTCCTTACAACATTTGCTTTGCCATCACGACCCTCCTGGTGCCTTCGCTGCAGTCTTACTTTCTGTTGCCCTCACGATCCCACGACACGCGTCCGCTGCCCTGAGACCACAATGCTCTACTTATAAGTTGATTCTATTCATCTTCATAGTTTTGATCATGTTACAATGCCTCATCACAGTTTACGAGGGGATGGCCTCTCACCCTCATGGAACTTAGTTTGAGGAAATATCTCCCAGGTACCCATGAAAAATATAAAAATTAAGAATACACGATGGTGACAACGACGAAATATTGGGGTGACAGGATCTCATTAGGAGACGGGAAAGCAAGGGAAAGGGGGGTCGCTGCAGTGGCCATCACGCTCCAATCACTAATCAAGTTTACTGGGTAAATAATGAACCACTGTTGACGTCGCTGGTAGACGTGTGGCTGACTGCGGTGCTGCGAGGCATGGGGCCACCGCAGCAACAGTGGCAGACAAAACCACTGGGGAAGGCATGTGAAAGGATCTATCGTACTGGTGAATCATTGTGCAATGATGTTGGTGTAAATAATGGTTAATTTGTGTTGTTCTGAGTCGACATCTAATGGAAGCGTGAGTTAGATACGCGCCTAGTATGAGGCGTTATATTTACACACACACACACACACACACACACACCAGGAAGGAACGGGACATAATAACTGATATACCCAAGTGCCATTCTAAACCAAAGCATATATTGAATCGCCCGACACTAGTGGGGGTTCTATTATCATGAGGGCCAAGGGATGCAGGTGACCGCTACAGGCGCCTGGTCGCTCCTGATGATGACGACGCCAGGAGAGAACCATTGCCTTTCTTTTACCTGTTTGGGTATTAACGAGGCTGTTTGTTGCAGTGGGAGAGAACAGAAACAAAGGTTCTACTGGTTTATACACAGTATCACTGTGACTCGTTCTAAATGAATATTAAACGACTTTCCCTATTGTCATGTTAAGATTATATCTTCGTTTTCCTTTCACACATATTTTCCATTTTCTTTCTTTTCACCGTGTTATTTGATGTTGGTCACTTCCTTATATTTACTGCACGGATTTCTTCACATTTCAAGCATTTTCTTTTATGTACTGATGCTGATAATGTTACCTTTTTCCACGGAATGTGGTGTATGTTTCTGTCTAGTTTAAGTTCTTCCTTCCTTCACCCTGGCTAAGGAGGAGCGAGCCTCACCTCTGCTCTTTCTTACCTAGTGACATGGCTTACGCCTTCCACCCCTGTAGGAACGCAGACGATCATGAACGTCTCCATTACGGAGAAAAAACAGTAACATAAAACTAGATTATTAACCTAAAAGGGCAAGTCACCATACCTACATCCTTGATGCTTTCTCACTGCCACTCAGCATAAGCACGATCCATCGGTGCAAAGTTGTAAAATGAAAGGCAACTTTGTAATCTTGATAAAACATTGTCATTGATGTTTTACTTTACTCAGCTCACGAGATGGCACACTGGAGTTACCAGGCAAGCAAATCATGTGCAAGTGTTTTGTTTAAAAACGTTTCGGCTCGTTTTGGGAGTCTCCCAGTGTACGCCCACTAAAAACTCATGACTTTTTTCTATCCTAGGAGAAATATAACGAGGCCAAATGATCTGCAGAAAAAAAAAGTTTAAAAAATACGCAGCTTTCTGTTTAAACTTTCTCTTGAAAATGAGCAAGAAATCAACTGCATGTAGAGAAAGGAATCGCCTCCGCCTCAGGTAAGACTGCTGGGGAGGGCGCCACTCACCCAGTGACCCTCTAGCCTAGCACAACAGACACACCAGCACCAACACGGACGAACCCACTTGTCAGTGTCATCACGTTTGCCGTCGCTCCTCTGTATCCACCTGCCATATCACATGCAGTCACCCGTGTGCGGTTGACGCACCAGGACGCTGATGATGTATTGCTCATGTCTATAGGCCAGACGGGCAAAGCTAGCCAGTTTGTGTACTCCAGCAGTTTCGTCACCTGTGACGGAAATATAATTGTTGCTTTACAAGCACTTCATACCGCCTCAGTTTTAAGTGTAAGCGGAGTGAACCAAATGGTCCAAAAGGCCAGGTCTAGTGATAATGATAGCTGGACGATGATTTTGTGGCGAGGAATGGTGTACCAGTCAGAGATGAGCAGCAGCGGTGCAGAGAAAGTTGGCGGTGGAGTGGTGAGAGAGGGCAGCTTGCTGGTGACCTTAGGGCACTCCCTGGGCAAACGGCCTTCCGCTAGTCTCCCTCAGGCACTTCGTAAAGCGAGTATGATGGTATGGATAGCGACAGTCCGGGCGGATACTGATGCGTCGTGACCTGTGTTATCTTTCCGGCGGAAGAGCGCCAGCGAATCAAGATAGTACCGCCCACACTAGACAGAAAATATTGCAGAAACTAGAGGACAACGGGGACACACTATAGACATATCCAAGACCTGAGCAGTGGTAAGAATTGGAACGTATACTTGGCTCCCGCGAAGCCTCAAAGCACAGACATAGATTCTAGCCATCCTCTGATGTACACAAGGAAGGAACAATGCTTTGCTTGCCTAAGTTAAACCTTCCCAACCAACAAGGAACAGTATCGCCACATACAACCCACAGTCTGCAGGGTGTATATGGACACGATACCAGAAATCACGTATACTCTAAACCACCCAGAAACTTGTGTGAAACATATACCGTATATCTGTATACTCACTCTGACGCTTGTTTTTCCACTTAACCATCTGTCCGACTCGCTCTTCTCTTAAACACCCCAGTCATAAAGATACTTCACTCGCGATCATATGAATAGCTTTATTAAAAGAATTACAAAGCCGCCGATGGTAAAGTGATGAATCTAATAATAATAATAATAATAATAATGATAATTATAATAATGATAATAATAATAATAATGATAATAAGAATAATAGTAAAAGGGGAAAAGAGAGTCGTTTGGGGAGTACTTGCGGGATGGAGTGCAAATGACTGGGAGATGTATAAGAGAAAAAAGCAGAAGGTCCAGAGGTTGAAAAGGAATCCAAATGAGAGTTGGGTGAGCGTGTATCAGTAAACTTTAGGGAGAACAAAACGATGTTTTAGGAGGTAATAATAACGTGCAGAAACCAACAGAACACATGGGAACATCGGTGAAGCGGGCAAAAGGGCAAGCGATAACAGTTAGTGATGAAGTAAGGAGGAGATGGAGTGAGTACTTTGAAGAACTGTTGAATGTATTTCATGGCAGGGTGGCAGATGTAGGGTGTTTGGGTCTGGGTGGTGTGCGAAGTGTGAGAGTCATGGAGAGTCGTTTAGTGAAAAGAGGTGGTGAAAGCCTTGTTTAACATGAAACGTGGCAAGGTGGCGGGAGTGGATGGTATTGCAATAGAATTTATCAAGAAAAGTGGATGACTGTGCTGTTAATTAAGGATTTTCAGTGTATGTATGGATGATGCTGAGGTGCTAATGACTGGTGCAATGAATGTATAGTGGCAACGTATAAAGGCAAGGAGGATGAAGGTGGGTGTTCAGACTACAGAGACAAGTTTCTTGAGTATACCTGGTGAGTTGCATGGAAGGATATTGAATTAGAGGATGAAGGCATGTACAGAGCATCAGACTGGGGAAGAGCAGTGTGGTTTCAGAAGCGGAAGAGGATGTGTGGATCAGGTGTTTGTTTTGAAGAATGTGTGTGAGAAATACTTAGAGAAACAAATAGATTTGTATGTAGCATTTATAGATCTGGATAGCTTGTTTACGAAATGGCGTCCTAGCTATGTTTTTTCATTGTATCTCCCCTGTTGATGTGATTATTACATGAAAGTACACTTGGGAACTTATCTTATTTCATTTCCCCGTGGACTCATAGGAATATATATATATATATATATATATATATATATATATATA
>JAUUDZ010020374.1:0-22170 GCA_032361705.1 Panulirus versicolor | reverse complement strand
CAGCTAAAGATACTCCTTGCATACACCACTTAGGAAACTGCCCCCAAGCATGTTCATGCACATATTTTTATGAAGACAACATTGTGCATTATTACTTTAATACAATCAGTGTCATGCGTTCCAATTTGTATGAAGGAGAAGCTTGCAATGATATTGCAATACGTTATTAGTAACAGAGGTATGTTATTTGAATCAGTCTATTTCTATTTCTACACGATCATATTCCTGTTATTATAGCGAAAACTCAATATTCACGTGGGAAATCAATCTCCTTAATTACCAGTCATCTATAACAAACAATTCATATACAGCCTGCAATTAAGTATGTTATCAAAGTAATGAACCACCAGTCTGTTGCTTACTTCCAGCCTCTCTACACACACCGGTAGCGCCACACTGTTGCCTCCCTTCCTCCACACACACACACCCCGTTGGATTCGCTACCGTCATACTCACTCCTCCCTCCCTCTTTCCCCTCCACACATCGCTGCTGCCGCACCGTCGCCTCCCTCCTACCCACACCCACACTGCCACCACCACACTGTTGCCTTCTCAAATCAACCACACACATTTTGCTGTCTCCACATCGTCGCCTCCCTCCCTCCTGCCCACACTCATCGCTACCAACACACTTTCGCATACCTTCTCACCCACACACATTGCTGCTGCCACACTGCCATCCATTTCCCTCCGACCCACACATCGCCACTACATTGTTGCCTCTCTCTCTCTCCCTTTCCACACATACCTGTATCTTCACTTTGTCGCTTCCCTCCCTCCCTAACCACACACACAACTCTCTATCGCCACACTCGGTAAGTCATAGATGATCTTTTTTGTTTCGGGATGATTGGTTTGGGCAATGTACATGAAGCTACAGCCACCATCTGAATAATCGTAACACCTTCAGATGTGAAAGATATTTCTAAAAAGACATTCAAAACGGTAAACGTCATATTTGTATCAAGGATAATACCGAATGATATTGTACGTACAGTGTTTGATATAACTGACTGTAAATGCGGATCAGTCTCACAGATACAGTGTTCCTGTTACAATAATGAAAAGTCAACATCATCTCGAAAATTACTTTTATTATCTATGAGCAACCTTTAATCAAAAACAGAAATGCATTATGCTGAAAAACAAGCCTGCCTCCCTCCCGTCCAAACACAGCACTACGCCTACACAGTTTCCTACCTCCCTCCCTTCCTACTCGCACGTACCGCTGCTTCCACAGTGTTGCCTCCCTCTCTCCCTCCCTTCCTGCCCCCACACACACACACACACACACATCATTACACCTCTCTCGCGTGTGTCTGTCGCTACGCCACACACTTCGCCACCTCCACGTCCTCGCATCCCTCCCTCCCTAGCCACACAGAACACCAACACCACACCACACTCGCCTCCCTCCCTCCCACTCCTCACCCCTAACCATGCACACCGCGACTGCCACACTGTTGCCTCCCTCCCTCCCTACCCATATATATATTTCCACTCCCGCCACACTTCCATATCTTTATTGATAAGGCTTATTTCACTGAAGTAATACACAAGTGAATGTTATTTTTCTTTTTTTTTCTGTGAAAACAGTCCTCTACCCAAAGACTGCCTAAAAGCAAGCAAATTACCGAAGGAATAAATTAGCAAACTGTCGCTTGCCACCCTCCCGCCCAGACGCAACGCTACCGCCACACAGTTACTTCCCTCCCTCCTCTTTTATTAACACATATCTTGGTCCAAGTGGATCTTTAAGGATAACATACGGTAATTCCTTTTTTCCTCTTTAAGCTGATTATGGATGTCTCTTCCTCCTTTCCAAATATAATCCCCTTTTAGCCTTACGAGTCATGTCTTCAAACATCTTCGGCGCATTTATCATTTCTAAATTCTTTCACTATTACTGTCTTCATTTTATTTGAGGTGACTTTTGATAAAGCTAATTCTCCCCGTGCCATTCCGGTCACTATGAAAGAAATATATGGGTGATTGATTGTATAAGGCTAACCCGGCTATGTTGATTGAAGGAAAAATAAGAAATATATCGAAGATACCTTCTTAAAGTTACCTTTGTAATACAAAATATTACCAATCTATCTGGCTCCCAACGCGTGTCGACAACGACAACTTGGAACTAGCTAGTCGATGGTCAGACTGCTGGTTTTGACCTGCTTTTACTTGCTTACGGCAAGGGTCAACCTTACTCACTTTTTGCCTGACCTCGCTCGCGGTAGGTCACGGGTGGAACAGTTTAACTGGTACGTGATAAATCATTTCATACTCGATGTCAAACTGAAGTGCAGGTGCATAAGGACATAATGCGAACAATGATGTGAAACTATAAAGTGCAAGAACAAAAGTGTCAAACTATTTATGAGCAAATTCCTCTGATCCCATCACAAGAAAATGACTGTGCAAGCGTTTAACTTTCAATAGATCATCAAATTGTGTTGAACATAACGTCTGATGTTACACATAATGTATAATACTTTTGCACAAAGCACCGGTGAATCGCTTGTCCGTAAATCCAACGACTGGCTTCGGAAAAGGTAAGTTGCGAGTATACTTCCATTTTTTTCTTGGCATTTTTTATGAGTATGATATCTTTACCAAATGTATGAGTTATTATTAGATAATGGTTCTCGTAGTGAAATATGAGCAAAGTCTGGGAAAAGTGTGCCAAGAAGGGAAGACGGATATATGTTTGGCCTAAAACGTTGCGATTCTTCGCTTTGATTGACTTTAGTAGAAGGCCTTAGGTTAGCGTGTTGTGATTGGCTTATGGTTCCTCACCCGTTTTTCCTCATTCTTTCTCGTCTGGAAGCCTCGCATATGCTAATAATAGTAATAATAATGATTTATCATTATTATTAGCACTATAAACATTGGCTAGTACGTGGGAGGTTGGCAGAACTGTAAGATAACTTTTTAAAGGATTAACAGCAAATAGTAATCGGATAGGTGTGGCAGAATTGCAACAGTGGTACAATGACGCTGCTGTGGAGTTGACATTGGAGGATATTTAGGGTTGACATCGGTGGGTGAACATTTCGGCGGGGTTAACTGTAGAGGGACAACATAGAATAGTTTACAGCAGTTCGTGGAAACGTATGAAGGGTTGACAGCATTAAGTGAATAATGGTGACAATCTGGGTGATTTTGTTGATTTTTTAGTGAAGTGAACGATATACTTTAGCACGTATTTTATCTGAATGTGACTCTAGATATTTTATGGAAGATTGGCAGAAATGAGCGACCGGCTTAAGGGGTTGGCAGCACCACTGGGTGGACATGCCAGTTAGTTGATAACAATGGATGGACAGTGGCTTGACGCAAGTGAAAGAATAACACCAGTAGTTTACCGATTGGATAATCACATTTTCTTGAACAGGATTTTTGCTATTAACATTATTTTGATTTCATTTGATTCATGTATTTTATGTATAGCCTGACAGTATTAGATTGCACATGGATTCAGCCGTAGTACAGTGTTTCATTTAACGTATGCAACACCAACTTGAAAGTCAGTATGTCGGGCTCCAATTCTCGTATCTAATATAGGGATGTTGTTCTGTACAAAAATTATTATTCTGGAATGAAATTCGCCTCGCAGAAAGGAACCATCAGATATGAAAATGAATAGGCATGCGTAATGACATGACAAAATTAAGTTAGACCAATGATATACGTCTTAGACGTCGTTGTTTCATTCCAGTGTCACTAAGATTGACCACGGTGAACTTTTTTTTCAGAAAGTGGTTCAATTACAGGTTACTAGGTTGCTTGCTCATAGGTCAAAGGGGACATTTTAGACGATTTTGTTGAATCTGGGTGAAGTGAAAGGTAAACGTTGATATGATGTTTTATCTGAATGTGACCCTCGATTTTTCATAGAAGATAGGAGGATAGTGCTGGCGAGGATAAGATTGGTGTCTGTGACTACCAACCCGAAATGTCGAAGCTGACCGTATTACGTGATCATGTCTAGCGTGCATGTTCGTTCCATGTGCTTTGATATTGTTTCATATTTTTCTAATATGTAAGTGAGAAAGGAGTACCTTCTGTCACTATTATGAAATTATGAAAGAAACGACGCCGAGCCTAGCAGAGCGTTGTATCTTTCATTGTAAGTGAGTGTTCTTGATTGGATTTTTCGAGCGGTGTAACTGAGAGAGGGGCACGTAAACACGTTTAAACAACGCTTATCGGATAGGATATATAATGTTATAGAGGACAGTAAGCTACTGGAGGTGCAGGATTATGGTGGAGGTAAAACAAGGTAGGACAAATTGTACGAGACAGGCTAAGTGAGTGAGAGAAGCGTGTAGCTGCCAAGTCGACGGGGAGCTCCTGTATGAAGTGGGTGTGGTACGTATCGTCGGCTTCTGGAGTGTGCGGCAGATGCAGGTTTGTTCTTGGGTTGCAAGATGTTCCTGGAGTGAGTAAGGGATGCAGGAGTGCCGCGGGCAAGGCTGTAGGTCCATTGTTGTTACAGCTGCTGTTCGTGAGAGTCGAAGGCGATGTCCCACGCGAGTCCTGCCAACTGTGAACGTCGTAGATGAAAAGTCGGGAGCCACGTTGGGACATCTACTGACGGAGGAAACTTCGTTAGGGCATCGCCAAGATTGGAGTGGTGCACTTGTTGACTAGTGGTGGCTCAACTACCTGACTGCCTTCCTTTGGTGATACCTGGATGTTTACGAGGCGATTTTAGCTCTGGGCGGGATAGCTGTTCCTAAAGGGAATTAGAAACGTCAAAGCCGAATGACGCAAGCTCTGACCTCCCCCTCCATGCTGGCGGACTGAGAGCTGATCTTCTTATGGAAAGGGTCAGGTCATCTGTAATTATAGCGGCATCTTGTGATGTGCAGTCTCCGAAAATCGATTGTTGGTGTCGGGTATTAAAACTGCAGGTGTAGCCTTAGGTTAGCCCACCAAACACATTTCTCCAGGTATTATTAGGTTAGGCGAGGTCACACGCTGCCACCTGCCACTCAGGTTAGGCGTCGTCAGTAAGGTGACACTTTGTGGGCTGACAGTGGTCATTTCACTACTCCCCATCTTCATTTTTTCTGCGAGGTTAAGGCTTGTATATTGATTAGAAGATTGTATCGTCAGCTGCTCTTCCAGTGGAGGAGGGGAGTGAAGTAGTGGGAGGTAAGGTAGTGATGCTACGATACCCCATTCTCCTAATCTGTTGTGGAAGTTTACTGTCTTCTTATCGGACAGGGCGGTCGACTCTGTGTGCGGTGCTACCAGAGAGTAGAGAGGGCGTTTTTCATATAGCGCCTTACTGAGAGAAGACATTGTTTAACGGGGTCCTTGTTGGCTAAGAGACAATCACCTAGGGGTGCATGAGTGGCCGGGTGGACCTGGCAAATATAAAAAGGGAGATACAGGTGTGGGATGACGCTTGGGCGGATGGTAGAAAAGTGCTTATGACGAAAGAGGCCAAGCAAGGCTGACAGTAACGCTGTAAAAAAGTGTTCGGAAGTCTATATGTCACCTCCAAATGTCAACAATTCAGCGAGTGTTCTAGATTGGGTTGTTGGAATATAAGAGTAGGGCACGAAATCGTTAAACAATAATGATAATGCTTTATTGGTTAGGGTACATAAAGTGATATAGCTTAGGTAATGCAGTATTATGGAGATGGAGGTTAAGCAAGGTAGGTCAGTCAGAACGAGATAGGCTTGGCAGGGGTCATGCGATGCTGATGAGGATACCAGATGAAAGAGGAACATTAATGTAAATCTCTTTTATAAGGTGGTTGTGGCACGTATCGCCGTTCCTGGAGTGTGCGGTTGCTCTCTGTTTCTGCTTGGGTTTCAGGAGCTCCTAAAGTGCATGAGGAATGGAGTGGCACAGGCGTGGTCGTAAGTCCTTTGTTGTTACAGCTGCTGTTCGTGACAGGCGAAGGTGATGTCCCACGCGAGTCCTGCTAAAGGTGAACGTCGAAGATGAGACAACACAAGGAAACCTGCTAGGAAGATGAAGCGTCAGGAGCCACGTTAGGACAACTGCTGACGGAGGAGACGTCCTTAGGGCTGCTTGAGTCTGGATTTACATCGCCAAGGTTTTAGGTACCGGAGTAGTAAACGTATTGTCTAGTGATGATATAACTACCTTGCTGCGGCGAAACACAGGTAATTATGAGACGAGGTCGAGTATAGGAAGGGTAGCTAAAGGGAATTAGAGACGTCGATGCCGATTCACGCAAGCTCTGATCTCTCACCATGCTGGCGGACTGAGGGTGGCTCTTCTTACGGAAGGGTCAGGTCATCTATAATCGCAGCAGCATTTTGTGATTTGCAATCCGCCGAACATCGATTTTAGGTGTCGGGTATTAAAACCACAAGTGCAGCAGAAGGTTAGTTCTCCAAACATATTTCTACTTGTATTATTTGATCAGGTAACGTCACACACAGCCACCTGCCACTCAATCTTGGAGTCGTCGGTAAGGTGACATTTTGTGGGTCGACAGTGGTCACTTCACTACTCCCCATCTTCATTTTTTTCGAGATTGACTTGTGTATTGATTAGTAGCTTGTATAGTCAGCTGCTCTTTCAGTGCTAGAGGGGAGGAGAGGTAGGTAGGTCAGGCAGCGAAGGTACGATACCCCTTTCTCCTAATCTGTTGTTGAAGGTCATTGTCTTCGTAGCGGACAGAGCGGCAGGCGCTGTGTACGGTGCTTCCAGAAAGTAGAGACGGCGTTTGTCATGTAGCGCCTTACTGGGTGAAGACATCGTTTCAAGGGGTCCTTGTTGACTGAGAGACTATCGCCTAGGGGTGCATTAGTGGCCGGGTGGACCTGGCAAATACGAGAATGGAGATAGACAGGTGTGGGTGGGATGACGCTGGGCGGGTGGTAGAAAGAGTGACTGACAACAGAGGTCAAGCAAGGCTGACAATAACGCTGCAAAAAAGTGTCCGAAAGTCTATCTGTTAACTCCAGGGATCAACAGTTTAGTGAGTGATCTTGATTGGATTGTTGGAATAATATGATAGAGAGTAGGGTACAGGAACACTTTAAACGATAATAATAATGCTTCATTGGTTGGGGTGTACAAAGTGACATGTCTTAGGTGGTTTAAGATTATGATGATGAAGAGTTAAAGCAAGGCAAGTCATTTAGTACGAGATAGGTTTGGCAGGGTATTACGATGGTTATGAGGATGCCACATGAAAGAGGAGCGCGTTGGAGAAGCTCGTGGCTGTCGTATGAACGTGGAGCTCCTGTAGGAGGTGGGTGTGGCACGTATCGAGGTTCCTGGAATGTGCGGCGGCTGTCTGTCTGTGTTTAGGTTGCAGGAGGTTCCTGCAAGTGTATTAGGGATGCAGGAATGCCGCTGGCTTGCTCGTAGGAACCTTGTTACAGTTGCTATTCGTGACACGCGAAGGCGATGCCCTACGATAATCTAGTTAAGGGTGGACGCCGGAGATGAGACACGAGAACGAAACCTGCCAGGAAGATGAAATGTCAGGAGTCATCTACTGACGAAGGAGACGTCCTTTGGGCTGCTTGTGTCTAGAGGCATGTCACCAGGGTTTTAGGAGTGGTGCACTTGTGGCGATCCAACTACTTGACTGCCTTTCTGCGGTGATACCTGGGTTTTACAAGGCGGTGAGGTCAGGTCTGGGAAGGGTAGCTATTCCTAAAGGGAATTTAGAGACTTCGATGCCAAATGACGCAAGCTCTGATCTCTTTCCATACTGGCAGATTGAGGGTGGCTCTTCCAATGGAAAGGGTCAGTTTATCTATAATAAGAGCGGCATATTGTCATGTGCAAACGCCGAACACCGATTGTGGGTGTCGGGTATTAGAATTGCAGGTGCAGCCGTAGGTTAACCCACCAAACACATTTCTCCTGGTAGTATTTGGTCGTGAGGTCACATGCTCCTACCTGCTACTCAGTCTGGGTGTAGTCAATGAGGTGATCCTTTTTGGGGCGATAGTGGTCACTTCACTACTCCCCTTCTTCATTTTTCTCGAGATTAAGGTTTGTATGTAGATTAGTGGACTGTATAGTCAGCTGCTCTTCCAGTGCGTGGAGGGGAGGGAAGTGGTGGGAGGTCAGGCAGTGATGCTGCGATACACCCCGCACCCCTTCTAATCTGTTGTGGAAGGTCACTGCGTACAGTGCCCCCAGAAATTAGAGGGAGTTTATCGTGTAGCGCATTACTGAGTGAAGACATTGCATCGCGGGGTCCTTGCTGGCTAAAACAGACAATGACTTAGGGATGCAGGAGTGGCTGGGTGGACCTGGCAAAACAAGGGTGTATGATGGTACACTATGGCAGCAGAGGTCAAGGAAGGTTCACTGTAACGCTGTAAAGAAGTGTCCGAAAGTGTAATCTAGTAAACTCCAGGGTCACCAGTTTAGTAAGTGTTCTAGGTTGGATTGTTGGAATGATGGTATCTAAAAGACTGGCACGGGAACGTGTTAAACAATAACAACAATGATTAGTTGGTTAGGGTCCACAAAATGATATAGTTTAGGTGGTGCAGGATTATGGTAAAGAAGAGGTAAAACAGAGTAGGTCAAGTAGTACGAGACAGGCTTGGCGGTGGTCATGCGATGTTCGTGGCGATGCTATATGAAAGAGGAGCACGTTGGAGAAACGCGTGGCTGTCGAATCAACGCGGAACTTCTTTTAGAGGTGGGTATGGCACGTATCGCGGTTCCTGGAGTGTGCGGCGGATGTCTGTCTATGCTTGAGTTGCAGGAGGCTCCTGAGGTGTATTAGGGATGCAGGAGAGCCGCGGGCGTGGCTGTAGTTTCCTTGTTACAGGTGCTGTTCGTGACAGGTGAGCGCGATGCCCCACGCGAGTCCTTGTCAAAAGTGGATGTCGGAGATGAGACGCAACAACAAAACCTGCCAGGAAGATGAAACTTCAGGAGCCACGTTGGGACATCCACTGACGGCGGAGACGTACTTAGGGCAGTTTAGTCGCATCGCCAGGATTGGAGTGAAACACTTGTTGTCTAGTGGTGATTCAACTACCTGACTGCCTTGCTGCGGTGATACCCGGGTATTTACGAGATGAGGTCAGGTCTGGGAAGGGTAGCAATTCCTAAAGGGAATTAGGTACGTCGATGCCGAATGACGCAAGCTCTGATCTTTCTCCATGCTGATGGACAGAGAGTGGATCTTCTTATGAAAAGGGTCAGGTCAGTTGAGGTCATTAGGTCAGTTGAGGTCGCATGCTGCCACCTGACACTCGATCTAGGCGTCGTTAGTAAGGTGATACTTTGTGAGGTGACAGTAGTCAGTTCACTACTATACATTTTTTTTTTCTTAGATTAAGGTTTGTATGTTGTATGTTTGTATGTAGACAAAAAAAAAAAAAGGACTGTGACAGCTGAGCTCGGGATAGGTTGACAGCGACGCTGTAAAAAAGTGTCCGAAAATATATCTTGGTCAACTCGAGCGGTCACCAGTTTAATGAGTTTTCTAGGTTGGATTGTTGGAATCATATAACGGAGAAGGGTACGGAAACGCGTTAAATAGTAACAGGTGATTTACTGGATAGTATCCACAAAGTGATATCATTTAGGTGGTGCAGGATTATGGTGAAGAGGTAAAGCAAGGCAAGTCGAGTAGTACGAGACAGGCTTGGCAGAAGTTGTGCAATGCTGGTGAGGATGACTGGTGAAAGAGGAGCACGTTGGAGAAGCGCGTGGCTGTCGAATCAACGTGGAGCTCCTTTAGGCGGTGGGTGTGGCACGTATCGCGGTTCCTGGAGTGTGCCGAGGCTGTTTATGTGCGTTGGTTGCAGGAGCCTCCTGGTGTGTTATGGATGCTGGAGTTTCACTTGCGTGGCCGTTTCTCCCTTGTTACAGCTGCTGTTCGTGATAGGCGCAGATGATGTCCCACAAGAGTCATGCCAAAGGCGGACGTAGGAGATAACACAACGAAACCTGCCAGGAAGATGAAACTTCAGGAGCCACGTTGGGATATCTACTGACGGAGGAGACATCCTGAGGGCATTTTGAGACTGGAGTCACATCGCCAGGGTTTTAGATACCGAATTAGTACGCTTGTTTCATGGTGATTCAACTACCTGATTGCCTTGCTGCGGTGATACCCGGGTATTTACGAGGCGGCGAGGTCAGGTCTGGGAAGGGTAGCTATTCTGAAGGGATTTATAGACGTCGATGCCAAATGACGCCAGCTCTTTCTCTCTCTTTCTCTCTCTCTCTCTCTCTCTTCTTGCTGGCAGACTGAGGATGGATCTTATGCAAAGTGTCAGGTCATGTATAATCACAGCGGCATATTTTGTTGTGCAATTGCCGGACATCGATTATGGATGTCTAGTATTAAAACAGCAGGTGCAACCGTAGGTTATTCCAACAAACACATTTCTCCTGGTATTATTACATCAGGTGAGGTCGCATGCTGCCACCTGACACTCAGTCTAGGCGTCGTCAGGAAAGTCATAACTTTTGGGTGCGATAGTGGTCTCTTCGCCACTCCCCTTCATTTTTTTTTTTTTTTTTTCGAGATTACGGCTTGTATGTTGATTACCAGGTTGTATAGTCAGGCCTCGAGATCAGGTATGGGATGGGTAGTTATTTCCAAAGGGAATTAGAGACGTCGATGCCGTGATCTCTTTCCATGCTGCTGAACTGAGGGTGGCTCTTCTTATGGAAAGGGCCAGGTCATTTATGATCAGAGCGACATCTTTTGATCTGCAACCGCCGAGATTAAAGTTTTTATTTTGATTAATAGACTCTATAATCAGTTGCTCTACCAGTGATGGAGAAGGGAGTGGTAGGAGGTCACGTAGTGATGCTACATTACCCCCTTCTAATCTTGTTGTGGAAGTTCACTGTCTTCGTAGCGGACAGAGCGGGAGACGTTGCGTTCCGTGCTATCAGAAGTCAGAGAAGGCGTTTGTCTTGTAGCGTCTTACTGGGTGAAGACATAGTTTCACGGTATCCTTGTTGGCTAAAAGAGACAATCGCCTGAGGGTGCAAGAATGGCTTGGTGGACCTGGCAAATATGAGAGGGGAGATAGACAAGTGTGGGATGACGCTGGGTGGGTGGTAAAACAAAGACGGGCAGCGGAGGTCAAGGAAAGCTGACAGTAACGTTGTAAAGAAGAGTCCGAAAGTGTATCTTGGTCAACTTCAGCGGTCACCAGTTTAGCGAGTGTTCTTGGATTGTTGGAAAGATGTAATAGAGAAGGGTACTGAAACACGTTAAACAATAACAATGCTTAACTGGATAGTGTTCACAAAGTGATATAATTTAGGGTGATATAATGTAGGTGGTGTAGGATTATGGTGAAGAAGAGGTAAAGCAAGGCACGTCAGGTAGTACGAGAGAGGCTTGGCAGGGGTTTTGCGATCTAGTGAGGATGCCAGATGAAGAAGAGCACGTTGGAGAAGCGCATGGCCGTCGAATCAACGTGGAGCTTCTTTAGAAGGTGGGTGTGGCACATATCTCGGTTCCTGGAGTGTGCTGCGGCTGTCTGTGTGTGCTTGGGTTGCAGGAGGCTCCTGAAGTGCCGCGGGCGTGGCCGTAGGTTCCTTGTTAACAGCTACAGTTCGTGAAATTCGAAGGCAATGTTCCACGCGAGTCCTGCCAAAAGTGGACTCCGGAAATGAGAAACAACAACGAAACCTGCCAGGAAGATGAAACGTCAGGAGCCACGTTGGGACATGTACTGACGGAGGACAATTCTTAAGGACAACTTGACTCTGGAGTCATATCGCCCGGGTTGTAGGTACCGTAGTTTTACACTTGTCTATTGGCGATCCAAATGCCTTGCTGCGGTAATATCCGGGTATGTACGAGGCGGTGAGGTCTGGTCTGGGAAAAGTAGCTATTCCTAAAGGGAATTGGAGACGTCGATACCGAATGACACAAGTTCTGATCTCTTTCCATGCTGGCGGACTTAGGGTGGCTCTTCTTGTGGAAATCTTCAGGTCATCTATGATTACAGAGCCATCATGTGATGTGCAACCATCGAACATCGGGTGTCAGGTGTTAAACTGCAGGGGCAGCCGAAGATTAGCCGACCAAACACATTTCTTTCGGTGTTATGTCAGGTGAGGTCACATGCCGCCATCTGCCACTCAGTCTAGGCGTCGTCATGGTGATACTTTGTGGGGCGATAATGGTCACTTCACTACTCTTCATTTTTTTCGAGGTTAAGGCTTGATATTGATTATTAGATTGTATAGTCAGCTGCTCTTCTAGTGCTGGAAGAAAGGTGAGTGGTGGGAGGTCATGTAGTGATGGTACGATACCCCATTCTCCTAATCGTTTGCAAAACTTCTCTGTCTTCGTATTGGACAGGGCGGAAGACGCTGCGTACGGTCCTACCAGACATTTAAGCAGTTTTGTTCTGTAGCACCTCACTGGGTGAAAACATTGTTTCATGGGATCCTTCCTGGCTCGGAGACAATCGCCTAGGGGTGCAGGAGTAGCTGGGTGGACCTGTCAAATACAGGAAGGGAGATAGGTGGGGGATGACGCAGGGCAGGTGGTAGAAAAAAAGGACTATGACAGCAGAGGTCAGGGAAGGTTGACAGTAAAGCTGTCAAGAAGTGTCCGAAAGTGTATCTTAGCGAGTGTTCTAGGCTGGATTTTTGGAGTTATATAATTAAGAAGGGCACATAAACACGTTAAACAACAACAATACTATATAGTTTAGGTGTTACAGGATTATGGTGAAGAATAGGTAAAGCAAGGTGGGTCAAGCAGTACGAGACAGGCTTGGCAGGGTTATGCGATGTTGATGAGGATGCTACATGAAACAGGAGCATGTTGGAGAAGCGCTTGGCTATCGAATTAACGTGGAGCTCCTTCCGGAGGTGGGTGTGACGCGTATGGCGTTTCCTGGAGTGTGAGGCGTTGTCTGCTTGGGTTGCAGGGGGCTCCTGAAGTGTGTTAGGAATACAGAAGTGCCGCGGGTGTGGTCGTAGGTTCCTTGTTGTTACAGGTGCAGTTCGTGACTGGCGAAGGCGATGTCCCGCGCGAGTTCTGCCAAAGGTGGACTTTGGAAATGACACCACAACGAAACCTGCTAGGAAGATGAAGCGTCAGGAGCTACGTTGGGACATTTACTGACGGAGGAAAAGTCCTTACGGCAGCTTGAGTCAGGTGTCAAATCGCCAGGATCTTAGGCTCTGGAGTGGTACACTTGTTGTCTAGTGGTGATTCAACTACCCGACTGCCTTACTGCGGTGATACCCTGATATTTACGAGACGGTGAGGTCAGGTCTGGTAGGGTATCTATTCCTATACGGAGTTAAAGACGTCGATGCCGAATTATGCAAGCTTGGATCTCTCTGCATGCTGGCGGACTGAGGGTGGCTCCTCTTATGAAAAGGGTCAGGTCATATATAATGACAGCGGCACCTTGGGATGTGCAACCGCCGAACATCGATTTGTAGTGTCTGGTATCAAAACTGCCGGTGCAGCCGTAGGTTTGCCCACTAAACATTTCTCCGGGTTTTATTAGGTCCGGTGAGGGCACGTGCTGCCACATTCCACTCAGTCGAGGCGTCATCAGTAGGATGATATTTTGTGGGGCGACACTGGTCACTTCACTATTCTCCTTTTTCTTGAAATAAAGGCTTGTATGTTGATTAGTAGATTGTATAGTCAGAATGGAAGGGAGTGGTGGGAGGTCAGGTAGTGATGCTACGATACCTTCTTATCTGTGGTGGAAGATGGGTCTTCGTATTAGGTCGGCAGACGCTGCGTACGGTGCCACCAGAAATCGGAGAGGGCGTTTCTCCTGTAACACCTTATTGGGTAAAAGAGAGAATCGCCTGGGGATGCAGGAGTGGGTGGGTGGAGCTGGCAAATACAAGAGAGTTAGGGAGGTGTGTGATGACGCTGGGTGGATGGTAGAAAAATAAAGGGAAATGACAGCAGAGGTCAAGAAAGGATGACACTAACGTTTAAAAGAAAGTGTCCGAAAGTGCATCTGGGTCAACTCCAGGGGTCACCAGTTTAGTGAGTTTTGGGTTGGATTGTTGGAATGATATAAGAAAAAGGTACGGAAACACGTTATACAGTAAGAACAATGCTTTATTGGTTAGGGTCCAGAAAGTGATATAATTTAAGTGGTGCAGGATTGTTGAAGAGGTAAAGCACCGTAGGTCAAGTGTTACGAGACAGGATTGGCGGGGGTCATGCGATGCTGGTGAGCATGCCAGATGAAAGAGGGGCTCCAACTAAAGGTGGAGCCCCTTTAGGAGTGTGTGACGCATATCGCGGTTCCTAGAGTGTGAGGTAGCTCTCTTCCTTGCTCGAGTTGCAGGAGGCTCTTGGTGTATAAGGGATGCAGGAGTGCCGCGGACGTGGCCATAGGTTCCTTGTTACAGCTGCTGTTCATGACAGGCGAAGGCGATGTCACATGCGAGTCCTGCTAAAGGTGGACGTCGGAGATGAGACGCCACAACGATACCTGCCAGGAAGATGAAGCGTCAGGAGCCACGTTGGGACATCTACTGACGGAGACGTCCTTAGGCAGTTTGAGTCTGGAGTCTCATCGCCAGTGTTTTAGGTACTGGAGTGGTACTTATTTTCTAGTTGTAATTCAACTACCCGACTTCCTTGATGCGGTGATACCCGAGTATTTGCAAGTCGGCGAGGTCAGCACTCGGAAGGGTAGCTATTCCTAAAGGTAATTAAGAGACATCGATACCGAATGACGTAAGTTTTGATCTCTGTGCATGCTGGCGGACTGAGGGTGGCTCTTCTTATGGAGAGGGTCAGGTCATCTGTTATCACAGCGACATCTTGTGATATGCTGAACATTGATTGTGGGTGTCGGTATTAAAACTGCAGGTGCAGCGGCAGGTTAACCCACCAAACACATTTCTCCTGATATTATTGGTCAGTTGAGGTCACATGCTGCTACCTGCCACTGTCTAAGCGTCGTCAGTAAGGTAATACTTTGTTGTACGACAGTGGTCACTTCACTACCCCCTTCATTTTTTTTTCGAGGTTAAGGCTTTTATATTGATAAGTAGATTGTATAGTCAGCTGCTCTTCCAGTACTGAAGAGGAGGGGAAAGGTGGGAGGTCAGGTAAAGATGCTACGATATCCTCTTCTCATAGTCTGTTGTGGAAGTTTGTTGTCTTTTTATCCAACAGGGCTGTAGATCCTGCGAACGGTGCTACTAAAAATTAGAGAGGGCATTTGCCCTGTAGCGCCTTAATGGATGAAGACAGTGTTACGGGTACCTTGATAGATATGGGAGACAATCGGCTAGGGGTGCTGAAGTAGCTGGGTGGACATGACAAATAGAAGGGAGATAGACAAGTGTGGGATGACGCTGGGCGGGTGGTAGACAAATATGAATATGGCAGCAGAGGTCAAGGAAGGTTGACAGTAACGCTGTAAAGAAATGTCCGAAGAGTCACCAGTTGAGTGAGTATTCTAGGTTGAATTGTTGTAATGATATAATTGAGAAAAGGTCACAGAAACACGTTAAACAAAAACAATACGAAATTGCTTAGGGTCCGCAAAGTGATATAATTTAAGTGGTGCAAAATTATGGTGGAGAAGACGTAAAGCACCGTAGGTCAAGTAGTAGGAATAGGCTTGACAGGGTTTTTGCGATGTTTGTGAAGATGCCAGATGAAAGGGGAGCACTTTGGAGAAGCGCGTGGCTGACGAATTAACATGGAGCTCCTTTTGAAGGTGTGTGTGGCACATATCGCGGTTCCTGGGGTGTGCAGCGGCTGTCTGGTTGTGCTTGGGTTGCAGGAAGCTCCTAGAGTGTATTAGGGATGCCTAAGCGCCGCGTGCGTGATTGTAGGTTCCTTGTTACAGTTGCTGTTCGTGACAGGCGAAGGCGATGTCCCACGCGAGTCCTGTTAAAGGTGGACGTCGGAGATGACACCACAACGAAACCTGCAAGGAAGATGAAACGTCAGGGGCCACGTTGGGACATCCACTGACGGAGGAGGAGTCCTTAAGGTAGTTTGAGTCTGGAGTCACATCGCCAGTGTTTTAGGTACTGGAGTGGTACACTTGTTTTCTAGTGGTAATTCAACTACCTGACTACCTTGATGCGGTGATACCCGGGTATTTGCGAGTCGGCGAGGTCAGGTCTGGGTAGAGTAGCTATTCCTGAAAGGAATTAAAGACGTCGATGCCGAATGATGCAAGCTCTGATCTATCTCCATGCTGGCGGACTGAGGGTGGCTATTCTTAGGAAAAAGGTCAGGTCATGTATAATCACAGCAGCACCTTGTGATGTGCAACCACCGAACATCGGTTATGGGTGTCTGGTATCAAAACTGTAGGTGCAGCTGTAGATTAGCGCACCCAAAACATTTCTCCTGGTAATATTAGGTCAGGTGAGGGCACATCGATAGTAAGGTGATACTTTGTTGGACGAATGTGGTTACTTCACTACTCCCCTTAATTTTTTTTTTCGAGATTATGGCTTGTACATTGATTAGTAGATTGTATGGTCAGCTCCTCTTCCAGTATTGGAAGGGAGGAGGATTGGTGGAATGTGAGGTAGTGACGCTACGGTACTTCCTTCTCCTCATCTGTTATGGAAGTTCACCGTCTTCGTATCGGGCAGGGCGGCAGACGCTGCGTTTGTACTGTAGCACCTTACTGGGTGAAGTAATTGTTTCACGTGTTCCTTGTTGGCTAAAAGAGAGAATCACTTAAGGGTGCAGGACGGGCTGGGTGGACATGGCAAATACAAGAAGGGAGATACAGTTGTGGGATAACGTTGATCGGGTGGTAGACAAAAGAAAAAAAAAGACTATCACAAGAGAGGTCATGGAAAGTTGACAGTAACGCTGTAAAGGATTGCCCGAAAGTCTGTCTTGGTGAACTACAGGGTCACCAGTTTAGCGAGTGTTATAGGTTGAAATAATGTAACTGTGAGAAGGGCACGGAAACACGTTAAACAATGAGAACAATGCTTTATTGGTTAGGGTCCACAGTGATATGGCTTAGGTGGTGCAGGAATATTGTGAAGAGTAAAGCAAGGTAGGTCAAGTAGTATGAGATAGGCTTGACAGGGTCATGCGATGCTGGTGAGTATGCCAGATGAAAAAGGAGCACGTTGGAGAAGCGCGTGGCTGTCGAATCAACGTGGAGTTCCTTTAGGAGGTGGGTGTGGCACGTATCGCGTTCCTGCAGTGTGCCGCGGCTGTTTGTTTGTTCTTGGGTTGCAGGAGGCTCCTGAAGTGTATTAGGAATGCAAGAGTGCCGCTGGCGTGGCCGTAGGTCCTTTGTTGTTACAGCTGCTGTTCGTGACAGGCGGAGACGATGTTCCACTCGAGTCTTGCCAAAGATGGATGTCTGAGATGACACCACAACGAAACTTGCCAGGAAGATGAAACTTTAGGAGACACGTTGGGACATATACTGATGGAGAAGTCCTTTGGGCAACTTGAGGATTCTAGGTACTGGAGCGGTACACTTGTTCTCTACCTGATTGCTTTGCTGCGGTGATGTCCTGGTATTTACGAGGCGGTGAGGTCAGGTCACAGAAACGTATCTATTCCCAAAGGGAATTACAGACGTTGATGCTGTATGACGCAAGCTTTGATCTCTGTCCATGCTGGTGGACTGACTGTGGATATTGTCATGAAAAGGGTCAGGTCATGTATAATCCTCCTACTAGACGTGTAGAGTCCGACATATACCTAGGACTTGATGTATTGTTCGGTTCTAGCAAGATCCGTCCACTACTGCAGTAGTAGTAGTAGTCAGAGTTTCTGTAGCTACAGGTCCCTTTCGCTCATTCACGAAATACTCCACGGATTCCCATCAAGCCTTCACGAAGCTTAGTTTGACAACCTCTGCACTACAGCGTAACTGGAGCTCGTACTGATCCTTCTAGAGAAGGTTGATAACTTTGATGCCCTATTTAGTTCAGAGAATCCAATTATACATAATTGAATTAAGAAGGGGGATGGTTGAGGGGGAAAGTAGCGAAAAGGGGGTTAAGGAACTTGCAGATTTCACCGTTGGTAATATATTTGTTGGGGCTTGTGTCAGTAACATTTCTCAGGCTCGAGCAAATTCCCATAATGAAAGCAGCAATCTTTACACGAACAAATCTACCGGTCATTTTGTCCAAAATAGAGGATGGGGAGAATCCAGCAAATAACACCCTGCTGACAGACTGCAGACACTTCTTAGGGTTAAGAACCGGTACAATAAATGATTCGATATGAATTAGAATGTTTGATAATGGCGGAGTGTTTATCTTCTGTTACTAAATCATGTGAATGATATGATTAAAGCTAAAACACTATAGAAATGGCCGTAACAAAGAACTTGATTAGACAACTTATTGGACTACTGTGAGATACCAAACCTATTGAGTCTGAGGCGAAGTACCCCAAGCTACAATGGTTTACGAAGTCTTCATTAGCTTCTCTTCACATGCAACTTTTGAAAAGATTTCTAGCAGGCTGAAACTGAGGTTAATTACCACAGACTTTTACTCAACAATGCATTAACGCAAACTAGATTTGGTCTATAAACGAACCGAGAGATTCCTGTAACGGCGAATCAAACTACAACTGACTTGCCAGATATAAACGGCGAAATGCAAACCAGTACCACTCATGCTTAGTCTATAAAACCTTAGTCCTTATGTGACCAGTTTTGCATCCAATAATTGAATTATCTATATGCACACTGGGTGGTCACTCGGGTGTAATAATGCTTCAGTGGTTTAAACTCTTCCAAGATTCTTGTCGCAAATCTATCATAACCAACGGGTCTGGTCATAGTAATGCAGCTCGATTAGTTCGCTTTCAAAGATTACCCGAAACTCTTAAGTTTTTTTTTGTCTTTGAACTAATCGATGAGCGAAATAACAGCATAATTTTAGAACTTCAAGAGAAATGAAAAATACGTCGAGCAAATTGTATAAACCAGTCGTCGCTGAGACAGACTGATTCCTCTTTGAACTTCTGCTAAATTGTGTACAGTCCAATGTTTAATGGAAGCCAGTATCAAAACACCCCTATGGTATGAGGTTGATAATAGCAAAATGGTCACCTTTTAGGGAAAGCAATACAAGCAGTAATCTGAGAGAGAGAGAGAGAACAATGCAGATATGTACAATGTAAGAACAATAGCGCCATAGGTGCTCTCGATTTGTGAGTGTGACGAGTACCCGCCTCAATCACAACAACCTTGGCGAAAAGTGATTAAAGACATCTTGTTATAAAATTTCCGGATTTTTTGTAATTTCAGTGCGACGTATGAAGATGCCAAATCGATGAGTTAGCAGGTACAGTTTACGATGTTCATATACTTCAACGCATACTTTAGCGGTTTCACTTCTGATCTGTCATCATCAACCATTACACTTGTATCAGACAAATGAAACATATGTTCCAGAAGAACTGACACTTGTGAAATGTGTACTTGATATTTACAGCCTTTCCATCGGTTTGTTCTACCATCCGTCTGGAATATCTTTGGATTCAAGATGTGAAGCCAAAACTACCAAATCTTTCATGATTAACATATCCATAATCTCAATTGTGATGAGTTCATTGCTTTGAAACGATTCGACGAATTTTGTTATACTTAAAGCCTAGAATCCTTAGAGTTTTGGTAGCAAAACATGTTACGTAATGTCAGTGTTCGATGCCAATGAATCGGTCAAGGCTACTCTATCAATTTGATTCATTGACCTCTTTATATGTCTGGCAATGCCTATTATTGTACAGTCGAAATGATAAGAGTAAACTGTGAAGTAAAGCTTTTAGTTCTGCGCATCGCAAGTCCTGTTTAAAGCATGGGAAAACCTCCCAGGATGGAGAGAATAATCTGACTTTTATATGAACGTGATGATGGGAGCAGTATGGAAGAGTGACCGGTGTGTTACTGTACACATTAAGAAGACTGTGTTCAAGATACGTAGAGTTACACAGGATGGTCAAACAGGTAAATAAGCAGTCACGAGTCATAGGTGTTTCGAATGGTAGTACCTGGGGTCTGATTTTTCTTCAGTTTCAGTGGAGACATTTTACTTGCAGAGGGATAAGGAAGAAGGGGGTTTAGTTTCACCTGACGAATCTACATGATGTGTAAGGGTAATGAATCGATCAATGAATTGTGGCCAGCTGTGTTCACTCCTCCGCACTGTATAGAAGTTACTCAGATTTCTGGTACAGTCCATTTGATATATCCAAACTAAACACTAGTCAGTTAAGCAATAAAAGGCAGGTAGAGGGATGAAAGAAGAAAAGTAACTCTACAAAAAGCAGCATCTCGGCAGAGTAACTCCCCCCACGTATGTATTACATGTCATTGCGCGAAAGCCTAGCTTATGTTTTAAGCCCTACATTTTACGTAGCAAGCTCTGCACGATGATAGACATCTATAATAAATATTCACTTGTTGCTGGCCATTAATGAAAGGTTTTGTAGCAACGATCCTAAGCTGATACTAGACAAGCCTATTTCTTCTTTCATTTCAGTTGTGTATAGTTATTTGGCCATCTTTGCGCCCGATCTGTTATTCAAATGAATAAAGAAAAAATCAAGATGTGGTTGTGTAGGTCTGTATGGTCAGATTGATAGCACTGATGGTGAAAACAATAGTATGGATGGGCCATTATGATTGTTTTAGATGTCAAACAGACTTTGCTGATGGCAAAAATAATCGCTTGATTTGCCACACCAATGATCTGGGCGGTTAAAAGACAGCATGAGTGTTCAGACCAATGGTGAGAGTAGGCAGGACATTGGATGTTGGTCGTTAAAAAAATGGTTTGGGAATGATTAGAATGATTAAGTGATGGAATGATGATAGGGATAAGTTAGTATATAAAGCAGAGATAATTACAGATGTCAAATTTACGACATGGATGACCACTTTGATGATGTGTACCGTACTGACGATGTTGTTATCCAGTACGGTGATATTAAAAGAAAGGAACATACTGAAAGAATGCCAGTATGGTGGCCAAAATGAGTGTTGCAGGGGTAAAGGATGCGGGTGACCAGCATGTTATTGTGGATGACAACAACAGCTCTGTAAGCAGAATTATGCTCTGGGATTCGTAGATGACAATAGGCAACCAAAAATGGAAGCGTAAGTCACCAAAATGATGTGGTAGGTTGCCAAACTAATTTTGTAGGCCAGCAGGATGATAGAAGTCGTGGTTAGAACGATGGTGAAAATAGTCAGGGTTACTATGTTATGTTATTTGACTTGAAGTATAATCTAGAATAATCTAATTGTCAAATACTTATAGATAACTGATGTCATTAGTGGAATGATACCATCGAATGACTTGATCTGGGCTATTATCGAGTGGCGCTGGGATTAAATTAGATTCAATTTTTAATTGGCACTGTGTCATTTTTCTCTGATAGCTCCGAAAAACGCAAACTTCCAGATTGTAGCCTGATTCATCTGTAAACATGACATTATAATCGGATTTTCGAGCAACCTACTATACACTTAACACTGTGGTCCATTGGATGATAGAAGTATAAATAGATACTGCCATCCGCCGGGAAGTGTTGCAATGTGTATCTTGCATGAGTTAGTCCAGCAGTCCCTAGGGTTAGGTTACACATGGAGACATGAGGATAGCTTCCCCACGACTGTAACTCTTGATAAGCAAACCAACTTATAACTGGCCCTTATAACTCGTGTGATAAAAGACTGTCAACAGTAAAAGAAAACGAAATTAAATATTGACAAAATATGAAATTAAATCCTTTCGAGATTCTCATCTAAAGAAGGGGATGCCAAGGGTCTGGACCGAGCAAACAAAACCAAATGGAACTCGGACAGCACAATGGAAGAAGAATTTACCAGAAGTTATTCTTCACTTTACGATGGCTCGCTGACAGCAAGTGGAATTCCAAAATAGACGACCAATGCTAAACAAGGAAGAGTCGTGGGAACACGATGGTGGACGGTTTCATTCTTATTGTCAGTTATTTTCACATCTTGATACATCATGTATAGAATTTCTCTTTTCCATTTTTGGAATGAATAATGTAACATTATTGAATGCATTGTTTGTGTCTTGACGCTTGACACACATGTGGATCATCAGGTGCAGTAAAGTGAGTAGGTATGTAACTTCGCACAATGTAAATTAATTATGCACTGCATTCGTGAAAATGCTATAGGTATGTTCTTCAGCTTTAGGATCTGTGCAGTAATAAATATCTAA
>JAUUDZ010020364.1:0-11293 GCA_032361705.1 Panulirus versicolor | reverse complement strand
CCCCCCCCCCCCCCCCCCCCGTGTTTGGCATTGTAGTACGCCTGTGTCTGACGAGGATTGTGAGCCTTATTACCTGGGACTTCAAGGCCGTTCGCGAGGGTAGTCAGAATCGTTATGACCACTTGGAATAAGGTCGTACATGTTGTCAGTCATACAAAACGGACCATTTAGTTGTATATACCCCGGGCAAGTGGCACAGTCAGTCATAATTTGCAGGTGGTGTACGGCCTCACTGGAGGTACGGGGGGTCGGCCAGGGTATAGGTGGAGTGATGTGTGTAGAGTATGCAACAGTGGGGTGTTGGTGGTGGACCAGTCCAGTGGTCGTATTTTGAAATTCACCTCGTCATGATGTGAGGTAGTTTGCCCCAGTTACAACCTGACATATATAAATAGTGTTTGTTTTATATTCATATGGTATTAGCCGGAAGGTTATGAATGTAGCGAGGTTAAAGTTGTGTGTTTGGTGCCGCGCTTGGCCGTGTGGTAGATATTGCAGGGGTCAGGTCGGATGTTGCAGTGTTGATGTCTGGGTCATGTAAAGATTTGATCGACTGGTGGACGCATTGTGGCCCCCCACTCGCAGCTACCCAGTTGGCCATACTCAGTTGTTCGGTCGTGTGACGCGAACTTGTGGCGTTACGTTACGGTTGTTACAGATCTCTGTGATACCGACGATAACATATTTGACGTTATCAGTTATCTTGCACGATAAATGATTATGATCCATGTTGAAGGTTTGGTGGAATCTGAGTCTGTGTATGGTCGGGATCCAGCAGGCTGACGTGTTCCATATTTATCAGAGTGACACACGAGCGCTCCGCCCTTGAGATGGACACACACACGAGCGGGTCCTTCAAGAATCTCATCCCTCCCCAACTACGTCTATATTCCGTACCTCGCGACGTGCAGGTATGGCCGTGCACCTCCCTACTGTGGTGTTGATCCCTCGCCACACACACACACACACAGAGTGAGGGTGGTAGTTTCGTGAACACTTGCAGGTGTCGGCAGTCATCGTGTGGCGGAGGTGGTGGGTACGTAGGTACGATGCCTCAAGACACTGTGGCTCCTTACTTGGGGCGCCTGGACCCCTGGTGGGTACGTCGAGCCTCATCACGGGTGTGTGTGTGTGTGTGGGTGTGTGTGTGTGAGGTGCTACATATCGAGGAGCAGAAGGTGTATTGCTACTGGGGCTGGTATGTTCAAGCTGAACACTGCTTTAGCCCATAATGTTTGCTCTAAGCTGTAGTATTGTGCCAAGATTTATCAGTATAGAAATAAAAAAGAATAAATTTACTCTAATAAAGAATGAATGAGTCGCCATTGAGAGTGGTACGCGTTGGCTTACGCTGAGGTAGGTCAAGGTCTGCTACACCACCCGAGAAAGGAAGGCCTGCAGGCAGTATGGCCTGCACATGACCGGTGTGAGGTGCAGGACGCGTCGGGTCCGGGACTGTGAGAACCTCGTCCCGTCCCTCCTGGTCCATAGCTTCATGGGGAATGGGTCACGCGTCACTGCTGCTCTTGTGTGTATGGTCATTTCCATCCATTATGGAGGCGAAGTGTTGCTGTGTTTATTGTTAACACAGCGAGAAAGCCTGGAAGTGTTGACCTTGGCTTCTTACTCTTGGGTCTGGACCGGCTACCATCTGGTATAGATGTAATGACATGCATAAAGTTAAGCCGTCCCTCCCCTGTGTTTGCAACTGCCCTTCCTGTGTTGCATGTGTTAGTAAACCTGGGCACCTTAATCTTCGGATACAGTCGGGAGGATTTGAGAGAGAGAGAGAGAGAGAGAGAGAGAGAGAGAGAGAGAGAGAGAGAATGTGGTTCGATTACAGGTCAGGAGGCTTATGAGCGTATTGATGTACTGTGGAAAGAATATAGGCGGGAACTACAACCAGCCAACATGTTGGATGTACAAGAGAACAAGGAATACGTACAGCAGGAGAAGACAGGAGGAACAGAAACCTGCGAGACAATGTTGTGTACAAGGGCGAGGACAGGAGGGACAGAAACCTGCGAGACAGTGTTGTGTACAAGGGCGAGGACAGGAGGAACAGAAACGTGCGAGACAGTGTTGTGTACAAGGGCGAGAGATCATGCCAAACTTGTGCATAACTTCATCAGGTGTAAATTGTCTGGTACAGAACAGTTGATGAGGCTCAGAGATCCACAGGGAAGAGTTAACTGAGGATGGTGTACAGATATGACAGGAGCTGAATGACGAGTTCTACTCTCACAGTGGAGGACACTACAGCCCCAACACTGGTGAGATGGAATAGGCAGGAGGAATGGGAAAGTAGTGAATGATTTAGAAAAGACTTAGATTGAAGACTGAAGGGAATTGACCCATTCAGAGCCCATGGTTCTGACACATGTGCTAAAGTGTGCAGATAACGTTTACCCGGTCTCATGAACTGTTGCTCAAGATGTTGCTGGAGAACAACAGTACAGTGCCGGGGTAGTGAGTGGGTGAGGACAGGTGTCACGCATTTTTATTCACAACGTAGACCAGTAAGTTACATCGAACCTGTACAAACCAGTCTGTCTGGCGAGCGTGGTCGATAAAGTCTTGGAAAAGCTAAGCGATGACTCTTTGCTGGAGAGAGAGAGAGAGAGAGAGAGAGAGAGAGAGAGAGAGAGAGAGAGACAACAGGGACCCAGTAAATGTCATGTGTGATAAACGTATTGCATTTGTGTGAGGGAGAGTGGCTCCGTGTTGGACATGAGACATGGTTGGATGGATTATATGTGTGTCATGTGCCAGCAAGACGTTAACAGCGTACCAACCACATAAGGAGGTTGAAAAGAGGCTGGATCTTCAGGCTGGAATAAAGCTTCTCCCTAGACGGATGGCGAACCATATTGATGGAATGGCACAAGTGACTGATGTCTGAGGAGCTTCCTCGAAATGGTCTGGGGTCAGGGGGGTGGCAAGCGGCGGGGTTCAGTCTGCAGATGATGCCGTGGTCATGAGGAGAGTATATATATAGAGTGAGGAGGATTACGTCACGTGTAGGATCTACACCGACGCCGAAGTTGGTCAGATACGAAGCTGCAGAACAGTGAGGATCGGGGGCACAGTAGAAAGAAGCTTCGATACTGATATTGTGTAGCAGGAAATAACCTGCTGGGATTAGTGTGAGTGTGTGTGTGTGTGTGTGTGTGAGGGAACTAGGGGGTCGGCATTGTCCCTAAGCTGTCGGCAGAGCCCCATCGTTGGAGAATTGTAAAGAAGACCAAATGGCTGCTGGAAAATGTCAGTCAACAGTCAGCTCCGTGGGTCTGTAAACATTCGGCAAACGTTTGGCATCCCGTGTAGGGTCCAGGCTAGAACATGCTGGTCCGGTGTGGTCACCGGTGGCTCCTCTATGTAAAGATGAAGCACAAAGTACTCACGGAGAAGGGCAACAAAGATGGTGCCAGAATTAAAGAGAGTTGAGTTACAGTGAGAGATTATCCCATGAATGTCTTCATCATGGGAAAGCGGAGGAAAGAGATCGCTTCATCACAACCTATAAGTTATAAACCACTTTGATGACGTCGACTGTGAACACTGCTTGGAATGTGGACACCAGACACATGTTTGGGAATGTGGACACGAGATTGTAAGAATGTGGACACCAGATATGTTTAAGAATGTGGACATCATACAGATGTTTAAAAAGTTGATGATAGAGGTAGGTGAACATATGGGCACCGCGGGTATAGAACTCACTCGCCGTACAGTACAAATAGGTGATTATAGACATGCGAGTGTACACATGGATGAATTTAATTACCCGTCTGTGCTGTACGGGGAGGGAGTTGAACATTGGTGGGGCCCCATCTCGTGAACCTTCATTACGGCCACACATCTTAGATGTATGTATGTTGTCTGCATATTATGTCCTCAATCAGTCTGATTCATTCGACACCATTCTTATAATATAAAGATACTTCTTTATATTTGTTTTTCTGTACGTCTGTCTCTCAGTGTTAACAGTATACAGGGTTGAAGAGGTAATGACAAACGGTAAGAATCTTGAGAAAAGCTTTTGTTTCGTATTATCATCATCTGGTGCAGTGATCGGTAGATGTTACCACCTGGTGACCGGGGAGGTGTTGGGAGGGTCGGTTGATGGCCAATACAGTGTGGCACATGGTGGTGACGGGGGAGGTGTCGGGAGGGTCGGTTGATTGGTGCGCCAGTGTGGTACGTGGTCATGATGTGGTTCTCCCTCCTCCTGATTGGTGCGCCAGAATCATGTTGTCCTGTACACACACACACACACACACACACTCACACAGTCTGACACAAGACTGACGTGTGTTTCATGTTTTCATATCTCGATGTAATTAATGTTTGATGTGTTTGATGTAATTGCTGGTACGTAATTTTGTTTGATAAATGGTTTTTCTCTTCAGCAGGATTTATGTTGTAGGTAATCCTGTCCTCTGGATTGTGTTGTTCTGTTTGAGTGGCCATTTTTTTTTTTGTCGCATTGTCTCATTTTTATAATAGGTTCTTATCTCTCTCAAGAACTGGGTCCTAATTCCCCTCCTCACTCATTCTCCAGAACTGGGTCCTAATGCCCCTCCTCACTCATTCTCAAGAACTGGGTCCTAATGCCCCTCCTCACTCATTCTCAAGAACTGGGTTCTAATGCCCCTCCTCACTCATTCTCAAGAACTGGGTTCTAATGCCTCTCCTCACTTATTCTCAAGAACTGGGTTCTAATGCCTCTCCTCACTCATTCTGTCACACGTAAAGTTCTGTTCGAGTGTTTCTCTTTAGTATCCTATTCAAGAAATCAGTTCAAGTGTTACGCTCCAGCACTCACTTTGATTATCCAGTTCAAGAAGTCACGTCTCGTCTTCCACTCAAGCAGTCAGTTGTTGTGTTCCACCCCCACACAAGTAGTCACACTGAGTGTCGTGCACGAACCTTCACTCGTAGTGCCTCACATAAGATGGGTGTTGAAGTGTGTATTGTATGTGGGAAGTTCGGCCCAACATCGACCATGGGTGTCATCACACTTCAGTTCGGGAATGCGTGACTCCAGCCATTCCCTATAGCGACATTTACCCCATCATAGTATGTGTTGCCCAGGAGTTCCCTCGCTCCTAGTGTACAGGAGGCTACAGTTCCCCTTACCTCACCCCACCCCCGCCAGTCTTGCGTCTCCCTCACCCACCTCAGTGTTCACAGTCCCCCTACGTGTCTGCTTTTCTCTGATTGTCAGTCAAGCGCGTCTTCAGGTGTTCCCCAGGGCTCATTGTCCTCGACTGACCTCACCTCAAGCGTGTCTTGAGGCGGCCTCTGGTGTCCTGCAGGGCTCATTGTCCTCGACGTGTCCTCACCTTCATCCCTGGGTGTTTGTCATGCCTCTGTGTCAGCCTCAGAGGGGCCTTAAGTTTGGAGGGGTTCCTGAGCAGTGCCGTCAGGCTCGGGTATTCTCTTGTTAATGGGAGTTGTAACTAGTGTGTTAACACGGCTCGGGATTACATGGTTGTCCGTGTTCATCCTAGAGCAGATAACATGGTTCAGGATCCTAGCTGTGCACGGGGACAGTGGTTTAATGACTCTCCCGTCACCTCCCCTTTTATATTCTTTAATCTCAATTTTACGTCCTGTGGGTATGGTAGACTGACCTCTGACCTGACCCTTAAGTGTCAGGTCAGAGACCTGGGCTACACACCCAAGGATCATACCGTCATACTTAACAACGGGTTAATGGTCATCAGAGGTTGTGTGATTGAGCACAGTCAGTACCACAAGTTACACACACCTAATGTAGATGAGACACTGCAGGTGGATCAGACGAGGGAGGATAGGTCGGGTTTAGGCCCGTCAGCTGCTGGGGGTTAATGATGAGGCCGTCAACGTCCAGTTATCACCACCTCCCGAATAATCTTCTCTACCTTCCACTGTGGAAGATGATAACGAGGCCACATACGCACACACTCGTTCTGTGTGTGGCCAGTGGTTGGACGGGGAAGACACTGTGTAGCGGGGGAAAGCTGGCGGGAATGTTGTCACGAGTTTGTGTGTACAGTTTGAGCTTAATGTTTACTTACTCCAAGAGTCAGGCCACGGGGAGGGTCATATGGTCATAGACTAGATGTTGTAATGTTTGTGTCGGGCAAGTGTGTATTACGACGAGTGGTTGTATGATATACGGCTGGGCTACAGCTGCCGCTGGTAGGAAAGGTGTTGCGACCCACGTAGCCTCCACCCTCGCCTCGGTCGTGGCTGTGACAGAGGAAACGTAAGATAAGGATGGCAGTCGTGAGTGTCTTGTGAATATGATGGTGTCACAGCCAAAGCTGCTGCCAGCTGTGTGGACAAGGGATGGTGGGCGTGGCACGTGCAGCAGACGACGGTTGTTAGGGTTATACTTGTACTCGTCGTGCAGTGGTTATGCGGTTGTTATTGTTATGACTTAAGTAGGCATCACGCGCGATTTGACCTAGCCCAAGGATCGTACCGTCGTGTTTAAAAGAGTTGTACCGTCGTGCTCGTGGATCGTACCGTTGTGCTCGTGGATCGTACCGTTGTGCTCGTGGATCGTAACGTTGTGCTCGTAGATCGTACCGTTGTGCTTGTGGATCGTACCGTTGTGCTCATGGATCGTACCTTTGTGCTCGTGGATCGTACCGTTGTGCTCGTGGATCGTACCGTTGTGTTAAAGGTACTCAGGGAAGAGATAACCACACACACACACAGACACACACACACACACACACACATCGTGCATGTTAGTACTTAGGTTGAGAGCAGAATAATTTTACCTTTCACACGTACTTGGTTGTTACGTTAAGATGCGGAGACATTTTGGGAAAGAAAACTACTTAAGTTATTAACACAACCTTTGTGAAGACCTTAAAGAAACATAACTATGCGGTGGTGACATAGTAACTGTGCTCACGGGAATGATTGGTTGTGAAATGTGCTGAATTCGTAATTTTGATACAAACAGATGAGAGAGTATGGAGTGCTCTGTCTCTTAATGTTAAGATCTGTGTTGCACGAGGAAGGATTGCCCTGTTTAAACATACGATACAGACAGACCAAAATGTGTGTGTGTGTGTGTGTGTGTGTGTGGTTTAAACAGTGTGGCAGTAATGAGGTGGAGGGCCGGGCCCACAAGGCGTCACCATACACGTCCTGTTGCCATCAAACAGGTTCACCGTAGACTTCCTGACGCGGGCGGGCGGCTGGGGTCTGTAACCTGGCCTGGCTTATATAAGGTGGCAGCCAACCCTCCCTCCGCTGTAGGATCTGACACTGCTCACTAATGCCAGCTGCCACCACAAACCAGACAAGCACCCGCGGCAGAGAAAGTACCACGGGTTACGGCAAACTTCATACCTTTCTTGAAGGAAGGAGGGAGACACGTTGCTCTCAACTGTAGACCCGTCTGCTGGGCGATTGTGGTCTGCAGTGGACAGGAAAGGATATTCTGAAGACAGTGGACGACTGTCTGTCTGCGAATGAAAGACTACCAAATACGACACGGTGTCAGGGGAAGGTCATGTGTGAATAACTTATTAGATTTCTACAAGAGAGTGAGTGAGCTCTGTGAAAAGGAATGTCTGGATGGATTGTTTGTACCAAGACTGCCAGAAAGCATTTGATGCTGTTGCACATGGGAGGCTGATTAAGAAGCTGGAGTATTTGGTAGGAATAAAGGGGAAGCTCCTTCATTGCATATAAGAATATCTCAGTTGATGAGAACACGGGCACATGTCAGAGGCACCTTCTAAAGGCACTGTTACTCTTCTTGAGTTGTGTAAATAACTTTCCTAAAGCTATTGATTCCTTCCTAAATATGCTTGCAGATGAAAGTTTGTGAGGAAAATGAAAAGCAAGGAGGATTGCTTCTTCTTATAAGACCTAAGCAAAATTCAAAGGTAACCGGTTTGATACATGGTTGATGAAATTCAAATTGAGCAAGTATAAAGTATTTTGGATTGGACAAATGAAAAAAGGCCTCAGTATGATTATTATCTTGCTGGAAATAAGCATTAGGATTTTGTGTGTGTGAAGTAAGTGGGAGTCAACATCATCTCTGACTTGTTGCCAGAGTCCCATATTAGGAGAGTAATTGAGGCAAATATTAGAATAGCTTTCAGGTATATGGACATGAAAATATTTAGCAGTCACTTCACTTCTTACATAAGTTCACTACTTCCAAAGAAGCACATGGAGATAATGGGAAATGTCCAGAGGAAGGAAGCAAAGATGGTACCAGAATTAGGAGAGCTTATTTCGGGGGAAGGGTTTGAGGCTTTAAATTTGCCAACCTTAGAAGAGAGAAGAATGAGGGCTTACCTGACCATAACATCTAAATTTTGAACACAGATTGATGTTATGGACAATAGACATTTCTTTGAGACATGTAGGGATAGAGCAGACAGAATACATGAAATAAAATTGAGCTAGAAATTTGATTGGAAATATATAAAGAAATACTTCTGTCCATTAGTGGTGGATGAATGGAATGGTGAAGAGGGAGAAGTGAGAGTAGAGGGAGCAGAATTGAAGGATGAGGAGGAATGCAGTGGTGAGTTGTTAACATAAGTGTGAATTTGGTTATTAGTGGAAGAAAGGAAATCATTGATAAAAAGGAGAAAATGAGTAGGAGATAGGACAGAACCTTGAGGGACACTGCTGTTGATAGAGAAAGGGAGGGAGGCTGATCCACCAACAGCCATGGAGAAAGATTGGCCAGAGAAGAGGCTAGATGTGAGGGAGCAAAGTGAGCCATCTTGAATCTCTGTCTTCTATCTATCACCTGTATGGCTACTCTCTGGCCTGTGAAACTGCCCCAGTATTAGTTTCTGCATGCTAAGGCCTAGTCACCTTGTGTCAAGCTATGCGTACTTTGCATTGTGTATCTTCAATTGTCTTTATGTAAACTCCCATTGATTTGGGACAGGAAAGGACATGGATTTCGCAAAACCTCTCTTCATCAAAATTTAAATCCATGGCAGTTGTCTGACTGTATGACTTTTCTGGTAGGCTGCAGGCAATAATCTTTATTGACTAAATTATTCTGGCACCTTGTTACAGGAAAGTAAAGGCAACACAAAGTGTGGTACATGTCTGTATCAGAAACTCATAATGCTTTTTTGGCTTAATTTTGAAGGGGTTTCCATGAAAAATATCCTAGAAACATCACATAATCGACATTACAAAATTAGTTCACCAAAAAAGTAGGGGTCTTGTTTACATAGCATAGTTATTTCTCCTTTGAGCAGATATTTTGCATTTACAGGCATCTATTCACTACAGTATGTAGTACTGCTTACATATTTAGGGTGGCTCTTTCTTAACATCTTTGTTAGCTAGAGTAGAATCATAAGTCTTCCTTCTTTTATATATGTAAATTCTTCATTTATCGCCTTTCTTCTAACATATCTGTCTGTGTCTTCTGTTATGTTTCTGCCCTTACCTTTTGGCCATTGTTTCTTGAGCTCTCTTCATGTGTCCCTGCCACCAAAGCTTTGACTGTTGGTTTCCATGTAGTTGCTGCTTCCTGTAGCTTCTGTGTGGAGATTATCCATATCAGAGTAACCTGTTATGGTTCCACCTTCTCCCCTCAAACAGCAAAGCTGTTGAACTCTCTCCCATCTTTCATTTTTTTTCCTTCTTATAACCTCTCCACCTGTATGAGTATTGTCTTCAAAAACCAGAAGAGTTTTGATTAATTTCTTTATTCTTCTTACTCTATTTTCCATTTACCCAGGACTGTCATGATTGAAGTATATTTTGTGCTTGTCATGTTGATCTCTATAAAAAGTAGGAAAAATAAAAGGGTCCTCTAAATTTTTATCTTTAGTCACAGATATGTAACACGTGTTGACAAATATTATCATATCCCTCCATTTTAGCAAGAGCAATTCTACATCAAGTAGAACTGTTGTATTATTCTTACTGAACAAGTATGAGATGTTACCTGGCAGTTTGTTGTATTTGTATAATATCCTATTCATAATATCATAATTTCAATAAGATTTTAAAGGTTACTTATGTATAAAACAGAAGGTTTGATATATGAGATGTCTTCTGTTTGCATAAAGTAATTAATTTATAGATGAATTATTTGAATTTCAGATTTCATGGTTCGCACGTTGCGGGCAGAGTGGGGTGAAGGTGATGAGCAACATACCCATGAAGTTCGCCAGTACCACTATTTGTTATGGAAAGACTTTGTAGCCCCTGAACACCCCACTGGTGTACTCTCCTTCCTTCGACGTATCAATGAAGCATACTCACATGACCAAGGGCCACTTCTAATCCACTGCAGGTTTGTTTGCCAGTTATAGGAGTATTTACTTTCTTACTTCTTGATCGTGAAGTGAAGGTGCCATAGTTTGTGTTTTAGTTTTATTGAAGCTTATCATTAGTCAGGAATGGACATTGTATTAATATGCAGTCTTTTCAGCTGAAAATGAAGGAAACGATTTACCATTCTATCAGTCGAGTTCCTCATCAATAAGATGAGGAGTATGTTGTACCTCATATTCTTGGCATACTTTTAAAGTAATTTTATTCCTTAAAAGCTGGATGATATGCAATTCTGATTTGGACTGAAAAGTCTTCTGATTTTCTTTTTCCCATTTTGAATTGAAAGAAATACATGAAGAACACATATTAACAGATGAGCTAACTTAATACTCTGATTGTGTTGTAGTACTGAAGTTTATGTGTAGATTGCTTGGCAAAACTTTAGCAGGATGAGGATATGTACCAACAGTTGAGCTAACAAAACTTATATGACTCTGTTATATCCCAAAAGTTAAAAAGTAAATTGTCTAATGGGAGAAACATGAAAGGATAGTTAGTGAGGAGTGACTATTGTGATGGATATTCACTTAAGCGTGGGAGGTGGGCAGATTTGAAAAGGTAGTGAGTGGTGGGATGAAGAAGTAAGATTACTAGTGAAAGAGAAGAGAGAGGCATTTGGACGACTTTTGCAGGGAAATAATGCAAATAACTGGAAGATGTGTAAAAGAAAGAGGCAGGGGGTCAAGAGAAAGGTGCAAGAGGTGAAAAAGCGGGCAAATGAGAGTAGTAGTGAGAGAGTATCATTAAATTTCAGGGAGAGTAAAAGGATGTTTTGGAAGGAGGTAAATAAAATGCGTAAGACAAGGGAGCAAATGGGAACATTAGTGAAAGGGGCTAAAGGGGAGGTGATAACAAGTGGTGATGTGAGAAGGAGATGAAGTGAGTATTTTGAAGGTTTGTTGAATGTGTTTGATGATAGAGTGGCAGATATAGGGTGTTTTGGTCGAGGTGG
>JAUUDZ010020353.1:0-11293 GCA_032361705.1 Panulirus versicolor | reverse complement strand
TGCAGGCCCCTCCCTCTGCTACAACGCAACCCTCATCCCAGGATTCTCCCTCTGGTACAACCCAACCCTCATCCCAGACTTCTTTCTCTGGTACAACCCAACCCTCATCCCAGGCCTCTCTCTCTGGTATAACCCAACCCTCATCGCGGATCTCTGTCTTTGCTACAACCCAACCCTCATCCCAGGACTCTCTTTCTTTTAAAACCCAACACTCATCCAAGGCTTCCCTCTCTGGTACAACCCAACTCTCATACCAAGCCTCACCCTTTTTAGCAACGCAACCCTCATCCCAGGCCTCTCGCTGTGGTACACCCTAACCCTTATCGCAGGCTTTTCTCTCTGGTACAACCCAAACCTCATCCGAGGCCTCTCTCCCTGGTACAACCCAACCCTCATCCCAGGCCTCTCTTTCTTGTACAATCCAACCCTCATCCCTTACCTCTCTATCTGGTACAACCCAACTCTCATCCCAGGTCTCTCCCTCCGGTACAACCTAACCCTCATCCCCGAGTCTCTCTTTTGTACAACCGAACCCTCATCCCAGGCCTGTCACTCTTGTACAACCCGACCCTCATCCCAGGAGTGTCTCTCTGGCACAACCCAACCCTCATCCCTGGCCTCTCCTTCTGGTACAACTCGACCCTCATCCCGAGCCCCTTTCTCTAGTACAACCCAACCCTCCGCCTAGACATTTCTTTCTTTTATAACCCGACCCTCATCCCAGGCCCCTCTCTCTGGTAGAACACGATCCTCATCCCAGGCCTCTCACCCTGGTAAACCAAACCCTCATCCCAGGCCCCTCCCTCTGTCATAACCCAGCCTTCATCCCAGGCCTCTCTCTCTGGTACAACGCAACTTTTATCCCAGGCCTCTCCCTCTGGTACAACCTAATATCTGGCCTCTCTGTTACAACCCGACCCTCATCCTAGGCCTCTCTCTCTGGTACAACCCAACCCTCATCCTAGGTCTCTTTCTCTGGTACAATCCAACCCTCATCTCAGGCCTCTCTCTCTGGTACAACCCAACCCTCGTCCCAAGCCTTTCTCTCTGGTACAACCCAAGCTTCATTCCCGCTCCTCTCTCTGGTGCAACCCAACCCACATCAAGGGTCTCTCTCTGGTACAAACCGACCCTCATCCCAAGCCTCTCTCTCTGTTACAACACAACCCTCATTTCAGGCTTCTCTCTCTGGTACAACCTAACCGTCATCAAGGGTCTCTCTCTGGTACAACCCGACCATCATCCCAGGCCTATCTCTCTTTGATACAACCCAACCCTCATCCGAGGCTTCTTTCTCTGGTATAACCCAACCATCATCCAAGGCCTCTATTTCTGGTAAACCCAACCCTCACCCCAGGCCTCTCTCTCTAGTACAACCCACCCCTCATCCCAGGCCTCTATTTCTGGTACAACCCAACCCTCTTCCCAGGCCCCTCTCTCAGGTACAACGCAACTCTCATCCCACGCCTCTGCCTCTGATACAATCCAACCCTCATCCCAGGCTTCTCTCTCTGGTACAACCCAAGCCTCATCCCAGGCCTCTTTTTCTGGCACAACCCAACCCTCATCCCAGGCCGCTCTCTCCAGTACAACTCAGCAATACCCTAGGCCTCTCCCTCTGGTATAATCCAACCCTCTTCCCAGGCCCATCTCTCTGGTACAACGCAACACTCAACCCAGGTGTCTCCCTCTGGTACAACCCAACCCTTATCCCAGGCTTTTCTCTCTGGTACAACCCAACCCTCATCAGAGGCCTTTCTCTCTTGTGCAACCCAACCCTCATCCCAGGCCTCTCCATCTGGTACAACCAAACTTTCATCCCAGGTGTCTGTCTCTGGTACAAGCTAACCCCCATCGCAGGCCTCTTTCTCTGGTACAACCCAACTCTCATCCTAGGCCTCTCGCTCTGGTAAAAACCCAACCCTCATCCCAAGACTCTCTGTCTTGTACAACCTAACCCTCGTCCCAGGCCTCTCTTTCTGGTACAACCTAACCCTCATCCCGGGCCTCTTCCTCTTGTACAACACAACCCTCATCCCAGGGTCCCTCTCTGGTACAACCCAACCCTTATCCCAGGCCTCTCCCTATGGTCCCACCCCATCCTCATCCCAGTGTCTCTCTCTGGTACAAACCAACCCTCATCCCAGGCCTCCCACTCTGGTAAAAGCCAACCCTCATCCCAGGCCTCTCTCTATGGTATATCCCAACTCTCATCCCAGGCCTCTCTGTCTTGTACAGCCTAACGTTCATCCCAGGCCTCTTCGTTTGGTACAACCCAACCTTGATCCCAGGCCTCTCCCTCCGGTACAACCTAACCCTCATCCCAGATCTATCCCTCAGGTACAACCCAACTCTCATCCCAGGCCTCTCTCTCTGGTACAACCCTACCGTCATCGCAGGTGTCTCTCTCTGGTACAAGCTAACCCTCATCCCACGTCTCTCCCTCTAGCACAACCCAACCATCATCCCAGCACCTTTTTCTCTGGTACAACCCAACCCTCATCTCAGGTCTCTCCCTCTTTTACAACCCAACCCTCTTCCCAGGAATACCCCTTCGGTACAACCCATCTCTCATCCCAGGCCTCTCTATCTGGTACAACACAACCCTCATCAGAGGCCTCTCCCTCTGGTACAAGCCAACCCTCATACCAGGCATCTCTCTCTGGTAAACCCGAATCTCATCCCAGGCCTCTCTCTCTTGTACAACCCAACCCTCATCCCAGCCCCTCCCTCTGGCACAACCCAACCCTCTTCCCAGTCCTCTCTCTCTGGTACAACGCACCCTTCATCCCAGGCCTCTCCCTCAGGTACAACCCAACCCTAATCCCAGGCCTCTCTTTCCGGTACAACACGACCCTCATACTAAGCCTCTCTCTCTGGTACAACCCAAACATTATCCTAGGTCTCTCTCTCTGGTACAACCCAACCCTCATATCAGGCCTCTCTCTATGGAACAACCTAACCCTCATCCAAAGCCTCTCTCTCTGGTAGAAACCAACCCTCATCCTAGGAGTTTATACATATTACATCCGAACCCTCCTCAAGTGTCTCTCGCTGGTGCAACCCGATTCTCACCCTAGGCCTCTATCTTTGGTACAAACCTACCCTCATCCAGGCCTCTCTCTTTGGTATAACTCAACCCTCATTCCAGGCTTCTCCCTCTGGTACAACCCAATCCTCATCCCAGGCCACTTTCTCTGGTACAACGGAACTCTCATTCCAGGCCTCTCCCTCTGGGACAACCCAATCCTAATCCCAGGCTTCTCTCTCTGGCACAACCCAACCCTCTTGCCAGGCCTCTCTCTCTGGAACAAACAAACTCTCATCCCAGGCCTCTCCATTTGGTACAGCCCAATTTTCATCCCAGGTGTCTCTCACTGTTACAAGCTAACCCTCATCGCAGGCCTCTCTCTCTGGTGCAACCCAACACTCATCCCAGGCCTTTCTCTTTGGTACAACCCAACTCTCAATCCAGGAATCTCTGTCTTGTACAACCTATCCCTCATCACAGGCTTCTCTCTCTGGTACAACCCAACAGTCATATGAGGCCTCTCTGGTCCAACCCAACCCTCATTCCACGCCTCTCCCTCTGGTACTAGCCAAACCACATCCCATGACTCTCTCTAGTACAACCAAACCCTCATCCCAGGCTTCTCTCTTTGGTACAACCCAACCCTCATCCCAGGCGTTTCTCTCTGGTACAAGCCAACCCTCATCCCAGGCCTCCCTCTCTGGTACAAACCAACACTCATCCCAGGCCTCTTTCTCTTGTAAAACTCAACCATCATCCCATGCCTCTCTGTCTTGTACAACCTCTCCCTCATCCTAGGCCTCTTCCTCGGTTACAACCTAACCCTGATCCAAATCCTCTCCCTCCGGTACAACCTAACCCTCATCCCAGGTCTCTCCTTCAGGTACAACCCAACCCTCATCCTAGGCCTCTCTCTCTGGTACAACCCTACCCTCACCCCAGGTGTCTTCCTCTGGTGCAACCCAACCCTCATCCCAGGCGTGTCTCTGTTGTACAACGCGAACCTCATCCCAGGGCTCTTTCTCTGGTACAACGCAACCCTTATCCCAGACCTTTCTTTCTGTTATAACCCGACCCTCATCCCAGGCCTCTCTCTCTGGTACAGACCAAATTTCACCCTAAGCCTCTCTCTCTTGCACAACAAAACCCTCGTCCCAGGTCTCACCTTCTGGTACAACCCAACCCTCATTCCAGGTCTTTCTCTCTGGTACAACACGACCCTCATCCCAGGATCCTTTCTCTGGTACAACGCAACCCTCATCCCAGACCTTTCCTTCTGTTATAACCCGACCCTCAGCCTAGGCCTCTTCTCTGGTACAACCTGAATATCATATCAGGCCTCTCTCTCTTGTACAACCCAGCCCTCATCCCAGCCCCTCCCTCTGGTTCAACCCAACCCTCATACCAGGCATTTCTCTCTGGTACAACGCACCCCTCATCCCAGGCCTCTCCGACTGGTAAAACTCAACCCTAATCCCAGGCCGTTCATTTTGTTACAACCCCACCCTCATCCTAGACCTATGTCTCTGGTACAACCCAACCCTCGAACTAGTATATCTCTGGTACAACCCAACCCTCACCCCAGACCTCTCTCTATAGAACAACCCAACCCTCATCCAAAGCCTCTCTCTCTGGTACAACTCAACCCTCATTCCAGGCCTCTCCCTCTAGTACAACCCAATCCTCTTCCAAGGCCCCTCTCTATGGTACAACGGAATCCTCATTCCAGGCCTCTCCCATCTGATACAACCAAACCCTCATCCCAGGCTTCTCTCTTTGGTACAACCAAGCCCTCCTGCCAGGCCTCTATCTCTGGTACAACCCAACCCTCATCCCAAGCTTCTCTCTCTGGTACAACCCAAACATTATCCCAAGCCTCTCTTTCTGCTAAAACCCAACCCTTATCCCAGGCCACTGTGTCTAGTACAACCCAGCCTTCATCCCAGGCCTCTCCCTCTGGTACAACCCAACCCTCTTCCCAGGCCCCACGATCTGGTAGAACGCAACCCTTATCCCAGGCTTCTCGCTCTGGTACAACACAACCTTATCCCAGCCTTTTCTCTATAGTACAACCAAACCCTCATCCGAGGCCTCTCTCTCTGGTACAACCAAATCCTCATCCCAGGCCTCTCCCTTTGGTACAACCCAACCTTCATCCCAAGTGCCTCTCACTGGTACAAGCCATTCCTAATCGCAGGCCTCACTCTCTGGTAAAACCCAACCCTCATCCCAGGCTTTTCTCTCTGGTACAACCCAACCCTCATCCCAGGCTTCTCTCTCGTACAACTCAACCCTCTGGTGCAAGCCAACCCTCTTCCCAGGCCCTTCCCTCTGGTACTAGCCAAACCACCTCCCAGGACTCTCTCTCTGGTACAACCCAACACTCCTTTCAGGCCTCTCTCTCTCTCGTACAACCCAACCCTCATCCAAGGTCTCTCTCTCTGGTACAACACGATCCTAATCCCAGGCCTCTCTCTCTGGTACAACCCAACCCTCATCACTGGCCTCTTTCTTTGATACAACCCAATCCTAATACCAGGAGTCTCTCTCTGGTACAAAGTAACCCTTATCTCAGGGCTGTCTCTCTGGTACAACCCAACCCTCATACCAGGCTTCTTTCTTTGGTACAACCCAACCATCATCCCAAGAGTCTCTGGTACAAAGCAACCCTTATCTCAGGCCTCTCTCTCTAGTACAACCCAACCCTCATTCCAGGCTTCTCTCTCTTGTACAACCTAATCCTCATCCCAAGCCTCTCTCTCTGGTACAACACAACCCTGATCCCTGGCTTCTACCTCTGGTAGAACCTAACCCTCATCCAAGGTGTCTCCCTCATGTAAAACCCAACCCTCATCCCAGGCTTCTCTCTCTGGTACAAATTAACCATCATCTCTGGTCTCTACCTCTGGTACAACTCAACCCTCATCCCTGGGTCATTCTCTGGTAAAAACCAACCCTCATCCCAGGCTTCTCTCTCTGGTACAAGCCAACCCTCATCCCAGGCCTCTCTCTCTCTTGTACAACCCAACCCTCATCCCAGGGCTCTCTCTCTCTTGTATAACCTAACCCTCATCCGAGACCCTTCCCTCTGGTGCAACCCAACCATGATCTCAGGCCTCTCCTTCTGGTACAAACTAACCATCAGTCCAGGCGTCTCAATCTGGTACAACACAACCCTTATCCCAGAGTCTCTCTCTGGTACAACCCAACCCTTATACTAGGCCTCTCCCTCTGGTACCACCAAAACCCCATCCCAGGGTCTGCCTCTGATACAAGCTGAAATTCTTCCCAGGCCTCGCTCTCTGGTAAAAACCAACACTCATCCCAGGCTTCTTTCTCTGATACAACCCAACCATCATCCCATGCCTCTCTGTCTTGTACAACCTCTCCCTCATCCTATGCCTCTTTATCTGGTACAACCTAACCCTGATCCCAGGCCACTCCCTCCGATACAACGAAACACTCATCCCAGGTCTCTCCTTCAGGTACAACCCAACCCTCATCCCAGGCCTTTCTCTCTGGTACAACCCGACCCTCGTAACAGGACCGTTTCTTTGATACAACGCAAACCTCTTCCCAGACCTTTTCTTCTGTTATAACCCGACCCTCATCCCAGGCCTCTCTCTCTGGTAAAACCCGAATCTCATCCTAGGCCTCTCTCTCTTGAACAACAAACCCCTCATCCCAGGACTCTCCTTCTGATACAACCCAACCCTTATCCCAGGCATCTCTCTCTGGTACAACGCACCCCTCATCCCAGGCCTCTCCCTCTGGTAAAACCCAACCCTAATCCCAGGCCTCTCATCTTGTTACGACCCCATCCTCATCATAGGCCTCTCTCTCTCTGGTACAAGCCAACCCTCACCCTAGTATATCTCTGGTACAACCCAACCTTCACCCCAGGCCTCTCTCTATGGAACAACCCAACCCTCATCCAAAGCCTCTCTCTCTGGTACAACTCAACCCTCATTCAAGGCCTCTCCCTCTAGTACAACACAATCCTCTTCCAAGGACCCTCTCTATGGTACAACGGAATCCTCATTCCAGGCTTCTCCCTTCTGGTACAACCCTGTTCTCCTGCCAGGCCTCTATCTCTGGTACAACCCAACCCTCGTCCCAGGCATCTCTCTATGGTACAACCCAACCCTAATCCCAAGCCTCTCTTTCTGCTAAAACCCAACCCTTATCCCAGGCCACTGTCTCTAGTACAACCCAGCTCTCATCCCAGGCCTCTCCCTCTGGTACAACCCAACCCTCTTCCCAGGCCCCTCGGTCTGGTAGAACGCAACCCTCATCCCAGGCTTCTCGCTCTGGTACAACACAACCCTTATCCCAGCCTTTTCTCTCTGGTACAACCCAACCATCATCCGAGGCCTCTCTCTCTGCTACAACCAAACCCTCATCCCAGGCCTTTCCCTTTGGTAGAACCCAACCTTCATCCCAGGTGACGCTCACTGGAACAAGCTATTCCTCATCGCAGGCCTCTCTCTCTGGTACAACCCAACCCTCATCCCAGGCTTTTCTCTCTGGTACGACCCAAACCTCATCCCAGGCCTCTCTCTCTTGTACAACCTATCCCTCATAACAGGTCTCTTTCTCTGGTACAACCAAACCGTCATCCGAGGAGTCTCTGGTACAACCCAACACTCATCCCAGGCCTCTCCCTCTGGTACTAGCGAAACCACATCACAGGTCTCTATCTCTGGTGCAACCCAACCCTCATCCTAGTCCTTTTCCTCTGGTACAACCCAACCCTCATTCAAGTTCTCTCTCTCTGGTACAACCCGACTCTAATCCCAGGCCTCTCTCTCTGGTACAATCCAACCCTCATCCCAGGCTTCTCTCTTTGGTACAACCCATCCTTCATCACAGGCGTCTCTCTCTGGTACAAGCCAACCCTCATCTCAGGTCTCCCTCTTTGGTACAAACCAACACTCATCCCAGGCCTCTTTCTCTGGTACAACCCAACCATCATCCCATGCCTCTCTGTCTTGTACAACCTCTCCCTCATCCCAAGCCTCTTCCTCCGGTACAACCTAACACTAATCCCAGGCCTATCCCTCCGGTACAACCTAACCCTCATCCCAGGTCCCTCCTTCAGGTACAACCCAACCCTCATCCCAGGCCTCTCTCTCTGGTACAACACTACCCTCATCCCAGGTGTCTTCCTCTGGTACAACCCAACACTCATCCCAGGCCTTTCTCTCTGGTACAACCCGACCCTGATCCCAGGACCCTTTCTCTGGTACAACGCAACCCTCATCCCAGCCCTTTCCTTCTATTATATCCCGACCCTCATCCCAGGCCTCTCGCTCTGGTACAAACCGAATCTCGTCCTAGGCCTCTCTCTCTTGTACAACAAAACCCCTCATCCCAGGCCTCTCCTGGTACAACCCAACCCTCATACCAGGTCTTTCTCTCTGGTACAACCCGATCCTCATACCAGGACCCTTTCTCTGGTACAACGCAACCCTCATCCCAGACCTTTCCTTCTGTTTTAACCGACACTCATCCTAGGCCTCCTCTCTGGTACAACCTGAATATCATCCCAGGCCTCTCTCTCTTGTACAACCCAACCCTCATCTCAGCCCTTCCCTCCTGCACAACCCAATCCTCATCCCAGGCATCTCTCTCTGGTACAACGCATCCCTCATCGCAGGCCCCTCCCTCTGATGAAACCCAACCCTAATCCCAGGCCTCTCATTTTGTTACAACCCCACCCTCATCCTAGGCCTCTGTCTCTGGTACAACCCAACCCTCAACCTAGTATCTCTCTGGTACAACCCAACCCTCACCCCAGGCCTCTCTCTATGAAACAACCCAACCCTCATCCAAAGCCTCTCTCTCTAATACAACTCAACCCTCATTCCAGGCCTCTCCCTCTAGTACAACACAATCCTTTTCCAAGGCCACTCTCTATGGTACAACGGAATCCTCATTCCAGGCCTCTCCCTTCTGGTACAACCCAACTCTCATCCCAGGCTTCTCTCTCTGGTACAACCCAGCCCTCCTGCCAGGCCTCTATCTCTGGTACAACCCAACCCTCATCCCAGGCCTCTCTCTCTTTTACAACCCAACCCTTATCCCAAGCCTCTCTTTCTGCTAAAACCCAACTCTTATCCCAGGCCACTGTGTCTAGTACAACCCAGTCCTCATCCCAGGCCTCTCTCTTTGGTACAACCCAACCCTTTTCCCAGGCCCCTCGGTCTTGTAGAACGCAACCCTCAACCCAGGCTTCTCGCTCTGGTACAACACAACCCTTATCACAGCCTTTTCTTTCTGGTACAACCCAACCATCATCCGAGGCCTCTCTCTCTGGTACAACCAAACCCTCATACCAGGCCTCTCCCTTTGGTACAACCCAATCGTCGTCCCAGGTGCCTCTCACTAGTACAAGCTATTCCTCATCGACAGCCTCTCTCTCTGGTACAACCCAACCCTCATCCCATGTCTCTCTGTCTTCTACAACCTATCACTCATAACAGGTCTCTTTCTATGGTACAACCAAACCGTCATCCGAGGCGTCTCTGGTACAACCCAAAACTCATCCCAGGCCTCTCCCTCTGGTACTAGCCACACTACATCACAGGACTCTCTTTCTCTGGTACAACCCAACCCTCATCCTAGGCCTTTTCCTCTGGTACAACCCAACCCTAATCCAAGGTCTCTCTCTCTGGTATAACCCTACCCTAATCCCAGGCCTCTCTCTCTGGTACAACCCAACCCTCATCCAAGGCTTCTCTCTTTGGTACAACCCAACCCTCATCCCAGGCGTCTCTCTCTGGTGCAAGCCAACTCTTATCTCAGGCCTTTCTCTCTGGTACAACCCAACCCTCTTTCCAGGCCTCCATCTCTGGTACAACCTACCCCTCATCCCAGGCCTCTCTCTCTTGTACAGCCCAACCCTGATCCCAGTCCTCTCCCTCTGGTAGAACCTAACCCTCATCCTAGGTCTCTCCTTCAGGTACAACCCAACCTTCATCCCAGGCCTCCCTCTCTCTGTTACAACCCAACCATCATATCTGGTCTCTAGCTCTGGTACAACCCAACCTTTATCCCAGGGTCTCTCTTTGGTACAAACCAGCCCACATCTCAGGCCTTTTTTTGTGGTACAACCCAACCCTTATCCCAGGCCTCTTTCTCGAGTACAACCCAGCCCTCATCCCAGACCTCTCCCTCTTTTACAACCCAACCCTCTTTCCTGGCCCCTCTCTCTGGCACTACGCAACGTTCACCCCAGGCCTCTCGCTCTGGTACAACCCAACCCTTATCACAGGCTTTTCTCTCTTGTACAGCCCAACCATCATCCCAGGCCTCTCCATTTGGTACAACCCAACCTTCATCGTAGGTGTCTCTCACGTACAAGCTAACCCTCATCGCATGCCTCGCTCTCTGGTAAAACCCAACCCTCATCCCACGCCTTTTCCTCTGGTACAACCCAACCCTAATCCCAAACCTCTCCGTCTTGTACAACCTATCCGTCATCCCAGGCCTCTCATTCTGGTACAACCCAACCGTCATCCGAGGCCTCTCTGGTACAACCCAACCCTCATCCAGGCCTCTCCTTCTTGTACTAGCCAAACCACCTCCCAGGACTCTCTCTCTGGTACAACCCAACCCTCCTTCCAGGCTTCTCTCTCTCTTACAACCCAACCCTCATCCAAGATCTCTCTCTCTGGTACAACACGACCCTATTCCCAGGCCTCTCTCTCTGGTACAACCCAACCCTCATCCCAGGCTTCTTTCTTTGGTACAACCCAACCCTCATTCCAGGCGTCTCTCTCTGGTACAAGGCAATCATTATCAAAGGCTTCTCTCTCTCTTGTACAGCCTAACCCTCATCCCACGCCTCTCTCTCTAGTACAAACCAAACCTGATCCCAGGCTTCTACCTCTGGTAGAACCTAACCCTCATCCCAGGTCTCTCTCTCTCTGGTACAAGCCAACCCTCATCCCAGGCCTATCTCTCTGGTACATCCCAACCCTCATCCCAGGCCTCTCTCTCTTGTACATCCTAACCCTCATCCGAGGCCCTTCCCTTTGGTGCAACCCAACCCTGATCTCAGGCCTCTCCTTCTGGTACAACCTAACCCTCATCTCAGGTCTCTCTTGTACAATCCAACTCTCATCCCACGCCTTTCTTTCTGGTACAAACTAAACCTCATCCCAGCGTTTCTTTTTTGGACAACCCAACCCTCATCCGAGGCCTGTCACTCTAGTACAACCCAACCCTCATCCCTGGCCTCTCCTTCTGGTAAAACCC